>PITA01002768.1:70157-153060 GCA_004023965.1 Spilogale gracilis | reverse complement strand
ATGTGTCTGTTAGCCGTTTGTATATCTTCTATGGAGAAGTGCCTCTTCATGTCTCTTGCCCATTTTTTGATGTGTTCATCTTCTTTTTGGATGTTGAGTTTGAGTAGTTCTTTATAGATCTTGGATACCAGCCCTTTGTCTGTAGTGTCATTTGCAAATATCCTCTCCCATTCTGTGGGTTGCCTCTTTGTTTTGTTGACTGTTTCCTTTGCTGTGCAGAAGCTTTTTATTTTGATGAAGTCCCAGAAGTTCATTTTTGCTTTTGTCTCCTTTGCCTTTGGAGACGTGTCTTGAAAGAAGTTGCTGTGGCCGATGTCAAAGAGGTTACTGCCTATATTCTTTTCCAGGATTTTGATGGATTCCTGCTTCACGTTGAGGTCTTTCATCCATTTTGAGTTTGCCTTTGTGTGTGGTGTAAGAGAATGGTCTAGTTTCATTCTTCTATACATAGCTGTCCAATTTTCCCAGCACCATTTTTTGAAGAGACTGTCTTTTTTCCACTGGATATTTTTTCCTGCTTTGTCAAAAATGATTTGCCCATAGATTTGTGGGTCCATATCTGGACTCTCCACTCTGTTCCATTGGTCTGTTTCTCTGTTTTTGTGCCAATACCACACTGTCTTGGTAATCACAACTTTGTAATAAAGCCTGAAGTCAGGTAATGAGATGCCCCCAGCTTTGCTTTTCTTCTTCAGCAATTCCTTAGCGATTCAGGGTCTTTTTTGGTTCCATATAAATCTTAGGATTGGGCAAACATTTTTTCATGTCTGTTAGCCATTTGTATGTCTTCTATCGAGAAGTATCTCTTCATGTCTTCTGCTTATTTTTTGATGTGATCATCTTTTTTTTGGTTGTTGAGTTTGAGTTCTTTGTAGATCTTGGATATTGGCCCTTTGTCTGTAGTGTCATTTGCAAATATCTTCTCCTATTCCATGGGTTGCCTCTTTGTTTTGTTGACTGTTTCCTTTGCTGTGCAGAAGCTTTTCATTTTGATGAAGTCCCGAAAGTTCATTTTCGCTTTTGTTTCCTTTGCCTTTGGAGACGTGTCTTGAAAGAAGTTGCTGTGGCTGATGTCAAAGAGGTTACTGCCTATGTTCTCCTCTAGGATTTTGATATATTCTTGCCTCATATTGAGGTCTTTCATCCTTTTCGAGTTTATCTTTCTGGCATAATAGAATGGTCGAGTTTCATTCTTCTATATGTAGCTGTAAGTTTTCCCAGCACCATTTATTGAAAAGACTATCTTTTTTCCACTGGGTATTTTTTTTCCTGCTTTATCAAAGATTATTTGACCATAGAGTTGCAGGTCCATATATGGACTTCTACTCTGTTCCATTGGTCTATTTGTCTGTTTTTGTGCCAGTACCATGCTGTCTTGGTGATCACAGCTTTGTAATAAAGCTTGAAATCAGGCAACATGATGCGCCCAGCTTTGTTTTTCTTTTTCAACATTTCCTTAGCAATTTGGGGTCTTTTCTGGTTCCATATAAATTTTAGGATTGTTTGTTCCAGCACTTTGAAAAATGTTGGTGGAATTTTGATTGGGATGGCTTTGAAAGTATAGATTGCTCTGGGCAGTATAGACATTTTAACAATGTTTATTCTTCCAATCCATGAGAATGGAATGCTCTTCCATCTTTTTGTGTCTTCTTCAATTTCTTTCATGAGTGTTGTGTAGTTCCTCGAGTACTAAGGAATCTAACCTTAACTTCTTTGGTTAGATTTATTCCTAGGTATATTATGGTTTTTGGTGCTGTAGTAAGTGGAATCGATTCTCTGATTTCCCTTTCTATATTTTCATTGTTAGTGTATAAGAATGCAACTGATTTCTGTGCATTGATTTTGTATCCTGCCACATTACTGGATTGTTGTATGAATTGTAGTTGAGTCTTTTGGGTTTTCCATGAAAAGTGTCATGTCATCAGCAAAGAGAGAGAGTTTGAATTCTTTGCCAATTTGAATACATTTATTTCTTTTTGTTGTCTGATTGCTGTTGCTAGGACTTCTAACACTATGTTGAACAATAGTGGTGAGAGTGGGGATTCTTGTCTTTTTCCTGATCTCAATGGGAAGGCTGTCAGTTTTTCCCCATTGAGAATGATATATGCTGTGGGTCTTTCATAGATAGATTTTATGAGGTTGAGGAATGTTCCCTCTATCCCTATATTTTGAAGAGTTTTAATCAGGAACAGATGCTGTATTTTGTCAAATGCTTTTTCTGCATCAATTGATAGGACCATGTGATTCTTCTCTTTTCTCTTATTGATTTGTTCTATCACATTGATTGATTTGTGAATTTTGAACCACCTTGCTTCCCAGGGATAAATCCCACCTGGTCGTGGTGGATAATCTTTTTAATATACTGTTGGATCCTATTAGCTAGGATCTTGTTAAGAATCTTGGCATCCATATTCATCACGAATATTCATCTGAAATTCTCCTCTGTGATGGGGTTTTTGCCTGGTTTGGGTATTAAAGTAATGCTAACTTCATGGAAAGAGTCTGGAAATTTCCCTTCTGTTTCTATTTTTTGAAACAGCTTCAGGAGAATAGGTATTATTTCTTTTTTGAAGGTTTGGTAGATTTCCCCAGAGAATCCATCAGGTCCTGGACTCTTGTTTTTTTGGGAGGTTTTTGATCACTGTTTCAATCTTGTTATTAGATATTGATCTATTAAGGTTGTCAATTTCCTCCTGTTTCAGTCTTGGAAGTTTATAGGTTTCAGGAGTGCATCCATATCTTCTAGGTTGTTTAACTTATTGGCATATAATTGTTGATAGTAATTTCTGATGATTGTTTCTATTTCCTTGGTGTTAGTCATGATCTCTCCCCTTTCACTCATAATTTTATTAATTTGGGTCCTCTCCCTTTTCTTTTGGAATTAGTTTGGGCAATGGTTTATTGATCTTATTAATTCTTTCAAAGAACCAGCTTCTACCTTTGTTGATGTGTTCTACTGTATCTGTGGTTTCTAATTCAATGATCTCTTTTAATCATTTCCCTTCTTGTGTGTGGGGTTGGCTTAATTTGTTGTTGATTCTTAAGAGTTGTGTAATGAGAGTTGATGTATTCGGTATTTTTCAGTTTTTTTGAGAGAGGCTTGGATGTCTATGTATTTCCACCTTAGGACCACCTTTGCCATATCCCATAGGTTTTGGATCAATGTCTCTTCATTCTCATTGGTTTCCACAAAATGTTTAAGTTCTTCTTTGATTTCCTGGTTGGTGCAAACATTCTTGAACAGGATAGTCTTTAGATTCCAAGTGTTTGAATTCCTTCTGAATTTTTTTGTTGTGGTTAAGTTCTAGTTTCAAGACATTGTGGTCAGAGAATATGAAGGGAATAATGTCAATCTTTTGGTATCAGTTGAGCCCTGATTTGTGACCTAATATGTGGTCTATTCTGGAGATAGTTCCATGTGTACTTGAGAAGAATGAGTATTCTGTTGTTTTAGGGTGGAATGTTCTTAATATATCTATGATATAGTCCAGTGTATCATTCAAAGCTCTGTTTCTTTGTTGATTTTCTGAGAGTCAGAAAGGTTTTATTTCCCATCTGTGGAAAGGTTGGAATGACTAGTGGTGAAGAGGTTTCTGCTGTTGCTGGGCCAGGATGCTCTTCTGGCTTGGCATCCTTACCATGGGAGCTATGACCGTGGCATCCTTACCATGGGAGCCATGACCCCACCCTCTGACCACTTTGGCTGCCCCAGACTTTCTCCTGGCTCCAGGTCTGAGCTTTGAATGCAGAGAAGACCCTTTTGGGGAAGGGTCGAGTGCATTTCCTGTGTTCAGAAAGAATGGCTCTGACAGCATCAGAAACCACTACATTGCCTTGAGCATGTCTCATGATGAACCCACACACTGTGCACACCCCAATAGATGCTGGAAGGATAAACAAAAAGCTTTTGAATATTAGCAAAGGTTCACATTTTTCTTTGCTCAGACTAGACAGCATAGTCCTTGTTCTTGATAAAGGATTCCAGAAATTAAGGCAGTGATTAAAGGAGTTGTTTAATCATGAGAAGGGAAATGGTTCAATAACTAACTAATAAACATAAACAACATAAAGGATGCTGGATGTTGACTTCTTAGCACTCATCTTTTTAGCCATCAGTGATCTGTGTGTGTTGGAAGCTGTAGCTGTACATATTTGCTGTTTTCCTTTGTAGAAAAGGGGGAAAAGATATACCTAGAGCAAATCAGAAAGATAGACTGAGTGCTCTGGTATAGATCTGTCAGAGAAAGTACAGTATGCCTAGTTGAGTTTGAATTTTAGATAGATAATGAATAATTTGCTGTACAAGACATTCTTATACTTCTGAAATTCAAATTTAGCTGGATATCTTACATTTTTATTGGTTAATCTAGCAACTCAGGAGAAAATTTTCTATTTTCTGTTTTAAGTGCAGACTCAACATTTGAGGTTGAGTTACCACTTGTTCTGCTTTATGCCATCCAGAATGTTGAGATTCTTCATGTCAAAAGATGCACATTCGCAAGTGGTACTTATGAATTCATGTTGGTCTTAAGAATTTAGGTTTATGATCTTAGAAATGGAACAAAAAAATTAAGGCTGGTGTTGACAGAAAGCCAAAAGGACTCTTCCTATACTTTTTTTTATGGCAGTCAGCTAATACTGTCATTTGACACAGACTGTAACAGTGAGTAACAGATGAGCCACCTTTGGATTATCTGTGCTGCATTCAATACCTCTTTGAACAATAATTATAATTTGTTGGGGAAAAATATAAATTTAAAGGTCAAGTGCATTCATAAAAAAAGTGATCATTCAGTATTTTCTACTTTGAACCAAAGCACACAGTAGGATTCATTGTATCACTGTCTTTATATAGCATATATATGCTGAAAAATGGATTGCTTAATTATATGATCATCTGTCTTCAGGGGGGATATGTGAACATGAATGGGAGCTGTCAAGAGAGGTACATTGCTTTACTTGTGATTCTTAATCTATATCTACAGCTATTATAGGTTACAAGTTGACTTCTAAAACAAATATCTAAAATACAAATTATTTTTACAATACAAAGTGGTGTAAAAAAGCTCCTTGAGCTGGAAAGTGGACACATTACATGAGTGGGGCTCCCGGCTCATTCTTTTTTTTTTTTCCCTTCTGAATTCTAGGCACCAGTCTAGAAGGAACACAAGGGAAGACACAGCCTCTTAATTAACTGGGGAGGAAGAGGAGCAAGGGCTATGCAATTAACCTTTGTAATTGAATTACCCATTACAATGATAGAAAAGGATACCACTTTGCAGTGAACCAAAATTCTGGGAAAAATCTCATGAAGATTCCAGGCATTGTGAAAGCCAAAAAATTGGAGAAGTTAAGTATATGTAGCCAAATGCCATTAATCTCTTTGCATATATTCAATAGTCCTCAGGGGTTTATTTTGGAGAGGAGGAAGGTCAATATATAAGAGAAAATTAAGATAGTAATTTCAGTATAAGCTAAAACTAGCAGGGAAACGGGGTTCAACTGTAGGAGCAGAGGAGGTAGATGGCAAAAGTCTTCTTCTAAAGGTGTAACTAGGTGTAAGCAGTTTCAAGTGATACCCTTGGCACACTCTTCCAGTAGTCTCCCAATCTTTGAGCTAGTTATGTTTTAATTCTATATTTTATGACAAACAGTTATGTAGTTATAGGAGACAGAAAAACAAAATGCTAAACAACTTTATTAAGGTTGCATTTTGTCTCTATACCAAGGGATTCCAATTGGTTTTTCAGTCCTGAAGGTAAATTTACTGCTTCTGCTTTCAAGGGCATCTAATGACTTTGAACATCATTGTCAGGGTCAGTTCCTAATATGTAACACCAGTACCCTATCCTGTTCCTGATGGAATGAAAATAATGTATGCCTTATGTTTCTATATGTCAAATTAATCCAACCAACTTTCTATCCCCATGAACTTATTTACACTTGCAACGTTTGGGAGGGGCAAAATCTGCCAAGAAACAGGAAAGTCTCCTTACAAAGCTAAAAATATTTTTACAACCCAAAGATGAGGACCAGACACAAGAGAATAATTCATTTTGTGAAGATTGCCAAGAAAATCTTGTTTTGAAATCCTGGTGCCCGTGATTACATCATGCCAGGTGAAGCATCCACCTTTGGAAACAATAGATAGACATTTGCTCTTCTCCAACTCTGCCATCTGGTTTCAAAGAGCTTTCTATTATTATTATTATTATTTTTGCCTCTCTCGGCTCTGAGTGGCTGTAACACATGGTAAATCTTTAACTTCAAGTGTCCTTCTGTGGTGACCAACTAAAATATTAGCAAAATAAATGTTTTATGGGAAAATGTTGGCAGAAGCCCCAACAGAAACAGGTGGTATTGGGTTATTTCAATATAATGTAATGATACAGCCAGGTTTCCATCTGGACAGCATGTGGTTCGGTCTGCTCAGAGACTACCAGAGAGTATGAGTATGCACTGGGGAAACTAGCAATGCACAAGTGTGCAGCTAGATGGCTACTTTACAAAATAATAGTCTGAGCTTTGGGTCCTCTGGGTTAAATATTTTTACTGTCAAAATCTGAATTTCTTCATAAAATATTAAAGGTGAAGCAAACCTCTGACATGCAATACTGAGCTGTGTAATTATAAGGCAGTTCCTGGAAACCAAAGAGAGCATGCATTAAGGCAAGGCGTTTATTATAAAAGAGTTCATTACCCTTGGAAGCGAGGACATGTTTTAGAGGGAGCCTCAGAACAGAGAAGCTTTTTAGCAAGGCTTACTATACTGTGAAAACAAGGCTCAGCCTTCTTGGTAAGAATGCAATTAGAAAATAAAGAGAGAATGGGATTAGTTGACTGCTAAAGGCCTGATCATGATCCAAAGCCAAAGAGATGTATCCTTAATTTACCACCAGGGAAGAGTCTTTCTCCTTCTTCCATAAAATTCCTGCTTCAGGCACTTCAAAACACATGGAATTAGGAACACTTGGAACATTTGGTTTTACACTCAGCTCTCCTCACTGTATATTCATGTTAAGCTCGATAATAAACTCTTGGCTCAATAACTCCCTATATGTATCCCAGGGAGAGACATCACATTATGACTATGTGCAGAGGTAGATCCTCTTCAGAGGCAGAAAGATCTCAGTCTGGCTCTCTAACTCTAGCTAGAGGAAGACAGTTATATGCACACAGGGAGTAAGCAAGGTGGAAGTACCTTGCAATCTCCTTGATGCTGACTGGAAGACTCAGGAAATCATGCATGGGTACCATCTCCCAAAATGAAGGAGCCCCTTTGATCCCTGTACTTGGCCAAGAAAGCCTGGCTTCTAGAGAATTCATTGCAGCCATTAACTGATAGTGCAGCCAACATGGAGACATTGAAAACAAGTGCCTAGACAAAAAATCTAAAGGCTGATGGACAGAAGTGATGGAGCAGTGAAGGCTCAAAAAGAAGAGATCATGAAGTAGAGCACATATTTATAATGCTCTCATACTGCTGGTACCCAGTGCGGGCAGTGGGAGGGGAATCTGTTCAAAAGGTTCTTGCTTATTATGCAGAGAGTGGGCTGCCCCTCATTATCTGCTGCATTTTCCTAGATTTTTTAAAGAGAAAAGGAGAGATGATATGAGGAGAGGCCTGGAAGCTCTGGAGTCAGTTTCTTTTTATTACTCTTGTGTGGTGGACTGAGGCTAAGGAGAGAATAGTTTTTTGTTTTTTGTTTTTTAAAGATTTTATTTATTTATTTGACAGAGGGATCACAAGTAGGTAGAGAGGCAGGCAGAAAACGACGGGGAAGCAGGCTCCCTGCCAAGCAGATAGCCTGACATGGATCTCGATCTTAGGACCCTGAGATCATGACCTGAGCCGAAGGCAGAGGCTTAACCCTCTGAGCCACCCAGGCGCCCTGAGAGAATAGTTCTCTAAGGGATAGGCAAGTTGTACTGTGGGCCCTGGGTTACTTGGGAACATGATTTTCTCCATCTGGAGTAGACCTGATATGAAACAATAAAGATGTTTCTTAGTTCCCTCCAAAATGTATTGAGTACCTATTGTATGCATGATATGACTTTGGCTGCTGTGGGGTGCTAGATGGTGGTGGATGACATTGTCCTCCTAGTTGAGGAGTTTATGGTTGAAAGAGGGAGAGTGTACACCCAGAGAGGAACTGGAATATGAGCTGCCCATGGGCAGAGGCTCTGTCATATCATTCATTTTACTCTCCATTGTGAGCATATGGTAGATATTAATATTCTGAACTGAACTAGACTAGAAGACAGGTAATAGAGTTTGGCAGGTATCTCATTGCATGTCTTAAGAATGTCTTTTGAGGGGTTCCTGGGTGGCTCTGTTGGTTAAGCGACTTCCTTTGGCTCAGGTCATGATCCTCGAGACCCGGGATCGAGCCCCGCATCGGGCTCCCTGCTCAGCAGGAAGCCTGCTTTTCCCTCTTTCAGTCCCTCCGCTTGTGTTCCCTCTCTAGCTGTGTTTCTCTTTGTCAAATAAATAAATAAAATCTTTAAAAATGAAAGAATGTGTTTTGAACACTTTGATAGGTGTCAATTCCTCCTGTGTAGAATGAAGAGTCAGATGACTGGCTCTATCTCTCCTCCAGCTCTCAACTCCTAGATCCTTAACTGAGAGAATATAGAGAAGACAGTATATATACTGAAGTGACAATGATTATAGGTAGTAAGTTCTACCATTTGTTAATATCTCTTATGTTAGGGAATTTAGTCCCCACCATAAATCTGTGAGTCTAGAAGCTGTGTCTGTTTTTCAGATGAGTAAACAAACCCGTTCTCTTGTCTAAGTTCAAACAGCTGGTGAGTGGTGGAATTGGGATTCCCCAAACTCAGCTCTGACTCCAAATGCTGAGTTCTTTCCACTGTATATCAAACTGCTTCCCACCTCTGTGCTAAGGAAATACTAGAATTAATGTAATAATTTAAGAGAGAGGTGGGGAACTTCATAACCAAGACATGATTTATGCCTTGGATTTAACTGCTTGGCTTTTTAGCCAGGTAGTGTTTTTTCAGTCTTTAGAAATCATCTGAGATTAGGGCAGTTCACTGAATCAATTGCACAACCACTGAAAACTCTCTGAGTATCTTGTCCTGGAGTTCTCTTCCTGACTTTCATTTTCTCTTGAATTCTAAACTATCCAGGTCTCTGAGTGTAATGACACCAGTTCTTCCTTAAGGAAAAATAAATACTTTAATCTATGGAGTAGAGTGAGTGGTCTTTCCAGAGTTAGGGAGGAGGCTGGAGCAGAGTCTGTGTTGTATAGGTAGGGAGAGAAGTGGTATTGACCTGTGGGGCCCCTCTTGCTCTGCAGCCGGCCTGTTGTAGCCAGTATATCTGATATAACTGTGTATCAGTATAACTGATGGAGAAGTGGAGAAAAGGAGGCCAGGAGCTTTGTGGAGAAATGTAGTGACTCTGGTTTGCCTTGAATGGCCACTTGGCTCTGCATGGTTTGGTTGAAGTGGGGAAGGCTGCCTCACTAGCTTCAGGCCATTGGGGAAATTGCTCAAACTATTCTTCAATATTGGGGTAACAAAAAACCAGATGCAGATGTAGACTTTGGGTGGTCATTCTGAGAACTCACTGAAAATGTTGCTAATAACTAATATCTACTGAGCTCTTGATATGTGCAAGGTCTTGTGCTAAGTGGCTTGCAGGTGAGAAAATTGAAGCTTTAGAAGTTTGGGTGACTGGCCTGATGTCATAGGGTAGGAGGAGTGAATCCAAATCAGATCTGTCTTGAGTCTAAAACCCAACCTCTTAATCATTATGCTTAAGTTATAGCCTAAATATTGTGCTGTATCTTATGCCGTACATAAAAATAAATTCAAAATGGATGAAAGACCTAAATTTGTGACAGGAATCCATCAAAATTCTAGAGGAGAACACAGGCAGCAACCTTTTTGATCTCAGTTACAGCAGCTTCTTGCTAGACATATCTCCAGAGGCCAGGGAAACAAAAGCAAAAATGAATTTTTGGAACTTCATCAGATAAAAAGCTTTTGCACAGTAAAGGAAGTAATTAACAAAACTAAAATGCAATCTGCAGAATGGGAGAAGATATTTGCAAGTGACATAGCAGATAAAGGGTTCATATAAAAAAATCTATAAAGAAGTTATCAAACTCAACACCTAAAGAAGAAGAACAACAAAAAACCAGTCAAGATGTAGGCAGAAGACATGAACATACATTTCTCCAAAGAAGACATACAAATGGCTAATATACACATGAAAAAATGCTTAACCTCTGTCAGCATCAGGGAAATACAAATCAAAACCACAAGATACCATGTCACACTAGTCAGAATGTCAAAAATGAACAACTCAGAAAACAACAGATGTTGGCGAGGATGCAGAGAAAGGGGAACCCTCTTATACTGTTGCTGGGAATGCAGACTGGTGCAGCTACTCTGAAAACAGTATTGAGGTTCCTGAAAAGTTAAAAATAGAACTACCCTATAACCCAGCAATCGCACTTCTACGTATTTATCTAAAGGATACAAAAATAGTGATTCGAAGGGGCACATGCACTCCAGTGTTTATAGTAACAATGACTGGATAAAGATGATGTGGTACACATACACAAACATACACACACACACACACACACACACACACTGCAATATTACTCAGCTATCAAAAAGAATGAAATCTTGTCATTTGCAACAATGCAAATGGAACTAGAGGGTATTATGCTAAGCAAAACACGTCATTCAAAGACAGACAAATACCATATGAGTTCACTCACATGTGGAATTTAAGAAACAAAACAGATGAATATAGGGGAAGGGAAGGAAAAATAAGATAACAGAGAGGGAGGCAAAGTGTAGGAAATTCTGAACTGTAGGGAAAAAACTGAGGGCTGCTGGAGGGTAGGTGGGTAGGAGGATGAGGTAATTGGGTGATAGGCATTAAGGAGGGCACTTGATGTAATGACCACTGAGTATTATAGGCAAGTGATGAATCACTAAGTTATACTCCTGAAACTAATAGTATACTGTATCTTAACTAAATTGAATTTAAATAAGAAATTTTATAAATAGATAAAGTAGTGAATGCATGTGGTATCAGTGAGTTAAGTTGGGACTCATGGGTAACCATCTAGCCTGGATCAGAGGGGTCTTTCTTTTTGCCATGGCAAAATAAATTTCAGATCTATTAAATATGTAGGCTAAAAACAAGAGCAAAGCAAAAACCAATAAATGTAATGGGAGAAAAACTGGTAAATATAATAAGTGATGATATGAAATAATTTTAAAAATATGAGAGAAGAAATATAGATTTGGCTTCAAAAAATCTCCAACATTTCTATATATCAAAACTATGAGAAAAGTTGAAAGACAAACAACTGGGGGATATGTGTGTAGCCTTTGATAGTTGAAGGGTGTATATGTGTACTTCATTCTTACCAACCAAATAAAGAGACACATACTTTAATAGAAAAATAGATAGAGACCGTGAATAAATAATTCATAAAGGAGAAATACAAATGAACAATCAATAAATGAATACAGGCTTAGTCTCACTAGTAATAAAAAGTTAAATTTTAACTTGTATGCCTTTTTTTTTTTAGTTGTCAGAGAGAGGGAGAAAATAAGTCGGTGAGGACATTAGGAAAGTTCACCATACTTTGGGACATTTTAATAAATCAATGGTCGATTGTAATTGTACAACTTATCTGTAGGGCATTTAGCCAACATGTATGAGTGTTTTAAATTTTTTCACACTCTTTGTCCTAAATTCTACATCTAGTAATTAATTTGTCCAAGAAAAACTATATGAATGAATGTGAGCAATGGCTTACCTCTAATGAAAATCGCCATTTCTAATAATAAAAAATTAAAAATAATCAGAATACTTAACAATAGAGAATTAATATAATTTTTTCACTTTCATCTGAATGGTAAGAAATCTGATAGAATTTACCCAGTTGCTGAAAATAACTTTGTAGAATATTTAAT
This sequence comes from Spilogale gracilis, assembly GCA_004023965.1. Taxonomy (NCBI): domain Eukaryota; kingdom Metazoa; phylum Chordata; class Mammalia; order Carnivora; family Mephitidae; genus Spilogale; species Spilogale gracilis. Next base: position 141,087 of record PITA01002768.1, on the reverse strand, counting down.
GCCATGTTTTGAAAAGTGATCAGTATGTATTCCTTAGTAAAAAAAATAGACTACAAAATACATTATCCTAGAAATTATATATATTTACACCTTTTCTAAAATCACTAGAAAAAAAGACACTGAAATATTAATAGGGTTTATATCTCCAATGAAGGCGATTATGTTTTCTTTTTCTTTTGTGATTTTAAAATATTTTACATTTATGTTTTTTTGCAAACCAGAACAAAGTGGTATTAAAAAGTGGAGTGCCTATTTTCTATATAGCTGCCTACGACATGATGTCTTTTTGTGTGTGTGAGAGTAAGAACCAAGTGCTATGAAATATATGATCTGAAATGTTGCTTTCATTTCTCAGTGTGTTATTATGGTTTTGGGAAATCTAGTGTGTTCTAAGGAGCACAAAGAATGCATGTAGAAGCAATTTTACTTTGAGAATTCCAAGTTAAGGCAAAGAGCTATTAATTTATTGAGTGCATGAATATAAAAAGCTAGACAACAAGATGTTAACTTGACCTGGAAGTGGATTCACTCATGGAAGCAGAGGTCAGGCAGGGTCTCTCCAGGCCCTCCAGAGTGAATTGGGCTGACATCTGGATTCTCTTACATTCACATTTTCAGTTTCTAAGTCCCTCTCCATCCTTAATCATATTGAAATTTAAGACTAAAGTTTAGTAATTAACTAATTGTGTGTGTGTGTGTGTGTGTGTGTGTGTGTGTGTAGATGGGCATTACAAGGTTTTTTTTTGTACTTTTGAGATGAAGCCTATTGCTTTGATTAGTTAATGCTCTAATTTGAATTGAATTTATCAGCTCTGTTCATGATCACTTTTTCAAGAGTTTAATTAACTACTTAATGAAGAAATTTACTATGCTGTGAAAATTCATGCCTCATTAAATCTTGGCTGGAGACTGTTTAAAGCAGGACTGGGATCTCCTTGCTAGTGGTCTTTTGGCCCTACTAATTGTCTTTTGGAGTTCTAGAGCTAGGAAGTGGAATTCTGGATTGCTGAACCCCAGATTCAGGACTCTGAGCTTTTAGGGTATGCTCTAGATGTGAAACAGGAGATTTACCTATTACCTTGGTTAGGGAAGGATTAGCTAGCTGGTAGAGTTCATTTAACAAAGTCTTGTATTTTCTTTGGAGAATTCAGAACCACTAATGGTCCCTCTGCCTCTCCCTCCAACCAAGTATTTTTCTGGTGGTGTCTTTATTTTGTGTTTGTATTCCTTTGCAAATTTTCTCTGTTAGGTGGTAGTCTGTGTTCAAGTGAACCATTTTCTGTAATCAAATAGAGGTATCTTGAATTTTATCTCTTATTTTTTGGATATGAACACATCCACCCAGCTATTGCATCTGCCCACATAAAAACACACAAACAAACATACTCTTATATCATTTTATAAGGATTTTAAATAGCACCAGAACAGAAACAAGAGACCAGCCTATTTGCCCTCTTGAAGGTTGTTCAACAATTAATTTCTACGTGTTAAGTGTCATTCAATCAATGTTATATCAGCAATATAAGATAAGCAAAGTTAAGACAACATGGATATGTTGCGTGGGCCAGTATTGAATGCCTCATTAAAGTTCTATCTATTTTTTTTCTCTGCACTTTAGTTATCTAAAGTGTCATATGGTAAGGAAAAATAACTAGGAGTTGGATTTCTTTGGATTTAGATATTTCTGCAGTGCAGAATGGTTATATTCTCATCAGACCATTTCAGTTGCCCTTCATGGGAGCAAGAAATGGAGCAGTATATTTAATTTGGCAGCCAAGAATCAGTGTACCACACCAAAAGTGCGGTAGAGTGGTATGCAAACTCTTTGCTCTGGCTTGAAAAATGCAAGCACCTTCTGCTAGGTAAATCAATTTGGAGTGGCCCCAAATCAAATGCCTTCATTTCAAAGTGACTGGACTTTGTTTTAGATCTATGGGGAGAAGAGAAAGTCTAGAGGATTGGAGAAAATCCAAACCAGTTCATCAGCCCTTAATGTTTTCAAGAACGTTTTATTTTGCTGCAGTGTCTAGTACAGAGTTTAAGGCTGCCTTGGTGAGGGATGAAAAGCAGAACTATTTAGGACTGGTGACTTCATAAGCTTCAGAATATGGACTCAATTAAGCTAGAGACCTTGAGAAAGGTGTGCCTTTAGGGTATTTATTACAAGTCTAGAGTATTATAAAATTAAATAAATCCTCTTTAGAAGGAACATCCACATTTGTGGCCAGTATGAGAAACATATTGATTTATTGATAACTTTGTGTTGGAAAGCTCAGCCCTTCACATTGTTAGCAGATATGGAACACTGTTCTTCCAAAGGTCCTTTGTGGATAGTGGAAATCTGTTTGAGATGTGTGTAAAAATGCAAAATGAATTGCATTTGGCTATTAGTAACAAAGGTCAGAGATAACAATACCTTGTATAAATTACGAATCTTTCTTTTTCATGTAATAGAAGTCGAGAGACAAGCACTAGACCCTGTGGTGTCATCGGGGTCTTAGGTTCTTTCCAGCTTCCTGTTCCTTCATCAAGAAGATGGCTTCTGTCCCTCAGACTGCCTCTAGGTCCAAGGTAACTACTGGATGTGGTCATGCCTAGGTAAAGAGTGAAAGATGAAAGGAGGTGATGTTAGTTGTCTGTCTCTTTCTAAAGGAGGTTTCCTGGAAGTCCTTTTCAACAATATTCATCTGCATATCTTTGGCCAGCCACTCTGACCTGCAAGGGCATATATTAGCCAAGCATCCTCAACTGGATTCCTTTACCAAGGAAGAAGGGAGAATACACACTGACGGGGCAATTAGCATCTGACATAATAGGAGTTCTAAAAGCCTGGGTGAGGCATTTTCTGGGCAAGCCTGCCTGTCCCAGTTCTGATCCTGAAGGTTTTAATACCCTTTCTCCATAAATTCAGAGCCTCCCAACATCCTGTGTGATGAAAGACTAGTTCATATATAAAGTAGAGACACCTCAGAGAGTTTACCAGTTGGCTATGGGGTACACAGGAATCTAAAAAGGAAGGCGAATTGGCCCTGTATGCTGGAAGTAGACATCAAAAGCAAGAACATAACAACACAGTTTGAAATATTGTCATTGGTGTCACCAGTTCACCAAGGACAGCAGGATGTGGACATGGTTAAATCTCAGATCTCCAATTTATCCCCAGTGTAGGAGTTTCCAGAGTAATAGACACATTGTACTGCACACTTAATAGGACCAGGTGCTAACCATCTATTATATCTAATCCTCATATGACCCCGTATGGGAGGCATCAATATCCCAATTTTTCAGCTGGGAAGTTGGAAGCTGGGGGGTTAAAATCACTTACTCAAGTCACACAACTAATAAGAGCAAGAGTAGGGATTTGGACCCACACCTCTGACCAAATCTGTGTCTCTCTACTGTGTTGTATATGAGTGATTGGATGCTGGTTTAGGGAAGACACTGAGATCCTAGAAGTAGATTTGATGGGCTTATCCTCCTGATGGGAAGTGGTATTTAAAATGGGATGAAGTTTCCCTGTTCCTAATTGATGGTAACTGTTCCCAGACCATTCTGCATTGCACCCCAGGCCCACAGTTCAGTGCTCAGGGCAGCAAATGCCTGGTCTCTTCTTTTCCTCATTGGTCTTTTGTGCCACTTTCTTCCCCATATGCCACTCTGGAGTGGAGGAAGTCATCATAAAAGCAATCAGTATATATTCTCATATTTTTTCTTCACATAAAAAGATGAAGTCATGGCATATGGTCAGATTGCCAGCACTGTTAATAATAAACCTCATATAATTAAGCACTGATTTATTCCTTTCTATAAGTGAAACAAATTGCTTTAACTGCCTTTGCTCAAGACTATCCAGTCACATGGATTATGAATAGGAAGTTGAAGCTAAAAATTATGGGTGCTCATATTTCACTGTGGTGGAGGTTTATTAGAGGTACAATTAGAACCCTAACTAAATGTGTCCTCTGTCCCTTTTGATGGAGGGATCAGATATTAATCTGGGGCGATGACTAATTCTCAACACAGCTGCTCTCCTTGCTCTAATATTCCTGCTTTAGGTTCAAAACCTGGAAACATGTTTAAAAAATTGATCAGAGCTTATAATAGCAATAATCACCTTGAAATTGGTTGTTACTCCAGTTAATGAACTGAGTAGTAGAGCATAAGCCTGCCTCTGTGTCCCTCAGGCCTTTAACTAACAAGCAGGTTGTTAACCACTAGGTTTATTAAAAAAGAAATATTTCTTTAGGGGATTGCATTGGGAAAAAGTAGGGGGCTGTTTTCATTCAGGATCCTTTGACAGCAACAGCCACCTCCAGTAGCCACACCCCTCTTTCTCCAAAGCCAAGACTGAGATGACCCATTGAAGATGCCCAAGGAGTGGTCCAGCAGCTTTTTAGAAATGCAGAATCTCAAATGCTACACCAGACTTGTGGAACTGGGGTTAGCATTTTAATAAGAACCCCCACTGAAGGAGTTCTGAGCTGGGTGACTGCCCTAGTTCCAAGCCCCAGTTTATAAAACTGGGACCTCATATCAAAAGCTTCTCTGCAGGCTCTCATAAGGTCTCAGCAGACCCACTTTTTCTGACCTCAACTGGATCCTTACAGAATAGGACAATGTATGTCAAAGTATGGACCGTGACACCTCGTGGGGAATAGACCCTTCATGAATATCTGTTTAAAAATCAATTTCCCCCAAACACATCTTTCAAGGAAGAATTTCTTATAGAAAGGAAAACATCAGCTTTGTAAGAGTGCTGGGCTTGTCAGGCAGCCTCAAGTGGGCAAGGCAGTCCCTGTGGTTCAGACATTATCAGGTAATGGGTTCATACTCAAAACAATTTTGTTCTGCTCTAATTTCATATCCTAATGCTTATATTAGACCTCTTGTCCTTCATCTAAATGCTGCTGACAAAGTCTCTTCCTTAATGTCTGAAGAGAAGTGCTCCTTTCATGGAGCCTGATGACTTCCCAAGATGCCTAAAGCAACCCTTTCCAAGTGAGTAGAGCTCAGCTCTATTCTCTGCTTCAGGTTTCCTGAGCTGCTGTTTTATTTCTTTGCTCTGTTTCCTTTTCTAACTGTGCAGGGTAAAAAATTTCCTCAAAAACTTAATGAAACCTAAATCACAGACTGTTTTATTGATATGCCATTGTTCTGGAATGGTGAGACTACTACGTGAGGGAGGAAAAATGGTCATGGGCTAGGCAGCCTGTGAGCAGCTGGAGGAGAGATTCTTCTGCAGTTTGGTCTCCACAGATAAGCCTGGGAGTAAAAAGTGACATAGTCTGGCTTAAACAGAGCATTGGAGATTAAGGAAATAGGAAGAGCCAACTGAGGCCAATCCACTTCCTCCCTGAGACCCCCAGAGTCACTTAGGCTGTGATTCAGGCTCCATGAGAAGACGCTGGGGCAAGCTGTGCACAGCAATCCTACCAGGATCTCATTTCCCCACTGCTCTTGATAGAAACTACCTCCCACCCTTTCACTTCCTCTGTGGTTTTTGTAGGTGTTGGGTTCACTCAGTGGACATGCCATCCTCCTTTCAGATTTACTGGAATTTAATTTCCACTCTAAGGAAGGTAGCCCCTGAATGACCCTTATTTCTCTCCCTAAAAGGAGGGATACCTTTTACAATTTGTTGGTTGTGAGCTGACTAAAAATGTGGTTCTGTTACTTTTCACCCACAATTATTCTTTAAAAATTTTAAGTTATGAAGAGGTCTTATTTTGTACTTTTGCAGTCATATTTTAAGAAGTTAAGCAAAACAACCTCTCTTTTAAGGTATATTGTATCCTCTAAGAAATTTTGTTTTCTTTACATACATATTTTTCTTTTTATCTTTCTTCAAAACTAGAGATTTGCCGACAATTGTACAATGTTGGAATTGGAAGGACCCTGGTGGAGCTCTAGCTTTATGGGGGTTGTGACTTACGTCAGGTCACAAAACTAGTTGGCACCAGTGTTGGAATCCTATTTCTCCTTTCCTAAACTGGATTTTGAAAATTGTAAAACTAATGCATACTTGTGAGAAAATTTATTTTTTTTCCTAATGTGGCAGTTTCTTCCCTCCCAGCAGTCCTCTCCCATTGCTTTTTGTCTATATATTTATTGTCCATTCAGAAAGTTAAAATATAAACAAATTAAATTTATTAATGCTTTTCTTTATATTTTCTATGCATTTTTGTCATATTTAGGAATATCTGTTATACCTCAAAGTTATTTTGAAAGCTGTTTTCTTCTACTGCATTTACGTATCATAGGAAGGGCTTATCAGTAAAACAGCAAACCGCTGTCCCCTTTGCCTTTCTTTGTTTTCAAGGCACTCGTTATTCTAGACCTACTGGAATGTATCACAAGAGGAGGGACTTTGTCCATAGTAGATACGCCAGATGTATTCATTATTGAAACAATTTATGGTTTTATTTTCACATTTAAATGCACTTGGAATTTATTTTGCCTTAAGAAATAATGTAGGTCTTCAGTTGTACTTCCCCTTTCCCCCTTTAAGTATCTACCTTTTTGTGTTCTCCAATTTATTCATCATTCTTTCCCATAGATATGAAATGCCATTTTTATACCATAATGCATACCTGAATTTATTTAGGGACTATCATTCACAAATATCCTGACTTCTTTCATGTATTTTTCTCTAGTTAAGGCTTTTGTATGTATCATTTTATCAAGTCCTTCTCACTTTCCTACCTTGTGGTTGTTTTGATTGGGATTGGATCCCAGACTTTCTGCCTCATAGCCTAATACTCTGAGACTAAATTAGCTTGAAATACAAAAGAAGGCATGTGAAGAATAAGCAAAATCATTATCATCAGCAGGATTGGATGTCTGATTCCAGAAATAACCAATTGAGTTGCATTTATTAAAAACATACTATCATATTTCATTGAATGAAAGATACCACTAATTATAAAATATTTTTATGTACCATTAGAAATTTTAGAAGATTGCCAAATTAATTATGTCATCCCATCAATTGTAAGATGCATCCAATTTCATAGATGTTAAAATGTGAACAAAAATGTGTCTTAGAATCAATGAAATAGATTAGTAGATGATGTTATAAAAAAACATAATAGGAAATTTGCTTATGTAGTCCTTACTCTTTATAAAATATTTTTCAAAAGTCTCATCTTGTTTGCTCCTTATTACTTCTTTGTGGTACAGGAAGGACCACTGTTTTAATTTTCATTTTATTCATAACAATAATAGCAACATGTATGCAGCAGTAACTATGAGCCAGGTGATAGTCTAAGCCCAAAGTTGCAAAGTGAGTGGTAAAGTGATTTGGCCCTCAGAAATTTTGTTTCAGTGTTCATGGTCTTAATCAAACATAACCTGTATATGATGAGGAATTTGAGACCCAGAGGCCTTAAAGGATTTGCGACGTGGATTCTCGCCTATACCAGCACATTCTATATGGCACCATTTGAAAACTCTAATAGTGAGCACCATGGGTCGTTATGTTTTTAAAACTTTGGTTTTGGCCCAGAGGAGCCTACTAGTCTTGGTGGATGGTAAATAAGAGGAGTATTCAAGCTCTTTAGATCAGAGACTTAGGAGATACATTTAAATCATTTCTAAGTTCTCCTTTCTAATCTTGGCAGTTTACAAACACTACATGGGTGAGAGACTGGTTATTGGCTTGATGTATATCTCCCTCATATTTTGTTGTTTTTGTTATTTCTGCCTTGAATTTCCCTGGTCATATCCCTGATCAGCCATGTGTTCATCATAGTGACTTTTGGTTTCTTTCTTGAAGCCCTTGTTTTAGCTTGACCCCAGGTAGAAACACCAACAGTGGCAGCTCTCTAAACAGATCCTCCAATGGAATTATGCAGAAATAAGTTGTGTTGACCCTAAAAGGATGGTTCTTACAGTGCAAGGGATACAACTTCTTTCCCTGGAGTTAATTATGATTGTCTGCACATATCTGTGTTTGAAATTTCTGTGTGGAGTAGAGATATCGTGCTTATCTGGAATGAATCATTTCCTGAGATATCAACTTATCTAATTTTTTGAAGTCATTTCCCCCTCCATGAGGGACTCAAGGGTGTGGACATGAGTGATTGGTGAGTGTCCACTCTGCTTTTTTGGGGGTAGAGAACATTCCAAATGGAGTGAGACAGTAGCAGTTGCTTTTGGATCTTTACCTGGACTTTTGGTCCCAATGCCTATTTGAATGTGGATCAGGCAGCCTTTCTCCTTGTTCTGGAGGATATATTTCCTTTTTTTTACAACAAGTATGGATGAACAACTTTCTCTAATACTTTTACAGTAACAGGTGGCAGGAAGCACCAGGTTACTCTACATTCATCATTAGAAACCCAAAATAGAGGTTGTGGGAAAGGAAATTAGCTCTAGCTGGTTCAGAGACAATCATTCCCTCCCCAGTTCCATGCATTAAACCCTTTTGGAATGAATGGCTTTGCTCCTCATTTATTTTTTATTTTTTCATTTTTTCAGTGTTCCAAGATTCATTGTTTATGCCCTACACCCAGTGCTCCATGCAATACATGCCCTCAATATCCACCCATGTCCTGCCCCCAAGACCCTCAGTTTGTTTCTGAGTCCAAAGTCTCTTGTGTTTTGTCTCCCTCCCTGATTTACCCCACTTCCCATTTCCTTTCCTTCTCCTACTGTCCTCCATGTTACTCCTTATGATCCACAAGTAAGTGAAACCATATAATACTTAATTCTGCTTGGCTTATTTCACTCAGCGTATTCTCTTCCAATCTGGTCCATGTTGCTACAAAAGTTGGGTATTCATCCTTTCTGATGGAGGCATATTCTATTGTATATATGTACCATATCTTCTTTATCCATTCATCTGTTGAAGGGCACCTTGGCTCTTTCCACAGTTTGGCGACTGTGGCCATTGCTGCGATGAACATTGGGGTACCTGTGGTTCTACTTTTCACTACATCTGTATCTTTGGGGTAAATACCCAGTAGTGCATTGCTCCTCATTTTGTCTCAGAGCCGAAGTGGCTGAGAATTTGGAAACTAACTTTCTTGAAGTGAGCATTTTGGACAGTGTGTCATTTGCTCACTGTCATGGCTTCTTGACTGTCCCTCAAAGAGAAGGGAAATCTTCTGACTCTTATAAATGAGAGTTTACTGAAGTCTCATGTGTTAAACCTTAACAAATGATCCCAGCCTCATTAAATAATTAAACAATTTCAGATAGAGAGATATACATGCTGCAAAATCTTGCTAAGATAACTGGTGCTGTTCCTCAGCTCTGTAATTTCTTAACAAAACCCAAGGATGCCTGGATGCTTCTTTCATTGCTCTGCCTGGGAGCCATGTCACTAGTGTAGAGGCTGATTCCATGTCAGTGGTTTGATGTGACCCCAGAGGCTGCGCTCTAGAAGCTGATGGCCAGGCCTCCATGGGTTTTCTGAGAGTTTTCCCAGCATTCTCCTTCTCAGCAGGGTTGTGAAAAAGGAAACTATGTTGGCCTCTCTTAACAGGAGGAATCTTTACTCTAAGCTGTGATTAATGAAGCTGTGCTTTTTGAAATGGTGAACTTTTCCATTGTTTCTCTCTTGTTGAGGACCCCCTGCCCTGAAGTATTTTGAGTTAAATAGTTGGATCCTAAAAATGTTAATTTCTATAATTTATTGGACAACTCAATATCAGGATTCAGTTTCCTCTGAAACATTGTAAATACTAAACACACATTGCCTCTGTGCGTTAAGCAGTAGTGATTCTAATATGGCCAGTTGTTATTGTGGCTATGAAGATTTGTTAGGGTTCTGAGGGACTTTCTGGAACATGTAGATTTTTACTCTAAGTGCAGGTACTGTGGCTTGGCTTCTGCTGTACATTTGTAGTAGAGGCTAACTGTATGGATTTGCTGCATAATTCTACAACAGCTGAAGGAGGCAATATTATCTTGTGTTTAGGGGTTGGGCTTTGGGCATAGAGTTTGTAGGTTAAATCCCTGCTTCCCACTTACTATCTCTGTGATTTGGGGAAAATGCCTTAACTGCTATAAGTTTTATTTTCTTGTTTCTAAAATAGGAAAATGAAAATACAGGTTCACAATTGCTTATCCAAAACCTTTGGGGCTAGATGTATTTTAAAATTTAGATTTTTTGTATCTTAGAAAAGTAAATTACTATACATGCTCTATTTTATATTAAATCTCTAAAAAGAACAAGGCCTGGGTGATATTCTGTAACCTTTATATTTCTGGAGCAAAATGCATAACTAGTTACACTAAATAAATATTAGATATAGGCTAACAGAAATTAAAGTTCAGGTCGTATTTTATTGCCAAGTGATTTTGTGGCAAACTTATGAAGAAATTAGTTTCCAGGGGTCTTAAGGGATAATAATTTTGTACTTCCTCAAAGTTATTCTCAAATAAAATATGTATAAAGTATTTATTACAATGGTTTCAGTGTAATAACTGCCCAATAGATGTTAGCTAGCACTGAGATTTTAATCTTCTTGCTAGAACCCACTTCCTTAGTGTTAGTTTCTCTCTGAGCATTCTGGCTGGTCATTTGTCCTTGAGTCAGCATGTAAATATGTGTTGTTTCCAAGTATATCCAGATGAGAGGACTTTTACTAGCTCTGCCTCTTAAGATGATTCTCCTAGTTTTAGAGACCAGCAGACCAACTGAATTTTCTGTAATGATGGAAATACCCTACATCTATGTGAACCAATGTGGTAGCCATTAGCCATGTAGGGCTATTAAGCACCTGAAACTGGGCCAGTGTGATTGAGAAACTGAATTTAAATTTCATTTAATTTTAATTAATTAAAATTAAAGTAGCGATATGGGAGTACTGGCCACAACATATTAGGCAGTGCAGGTCTAGAAAGACCTAGGCATGGGGTTCAGTGTTGAGGTGACCTTGTCCCCTCTAGATGCAGAATTCTTTATGTTTAAGCTACTGAAGCTGGTGAAGGAAATGCTCCTTCATTTGTTTATTTCTCAAGTATTTTATGAATGTCTACCACAGATCAAACTCTATGTTAGGCACCGAGGGTACAGAGCAAGGTTTTTGCACTCAAGGATGACACACACATTTAAAACATACATTTGTGGGCATATGAAGGCATATTTTTAAAAACATGAATACGCTCCAATGAATCCAGTGACAGAGCTGCTGGACACACAGCCACTCTGGTGAAGTGTGCGAGGGGACTTTCTTGTACAAGGAGGAGAACTTAGCCAAGGGCAATGGGCTAAAGGGAAAAAACATGGAAATGAAAACCAGTGTGGCATTAGGCAAGCCATCCATTGTTGATATGGCTGGAGTGCCTGAGGTTGGGGCAGAGGTATGGATGGTGGTCAGGCCTTGTGTGCTACAGAGCTCTGGGAGGCAATACTCAGAGACTAGGCAAACTCAATAAGTAGACACCCAGTCTTTCACAGTTTTGTTTAGGATTTAGTGAGGAAAATAAAAACCTATGCTAGGTATTTCAAGATGGAGGGGGCTTCATGCTGGGAATTGGAGTCCCATATAATGAGTAGAGTCTGGATAACAAAAATTAAGGCCACTTTCAAGAAATTCAGAAGTTTAGGGATTGCAGGAAGATGCCACCTCTTGTCTTGGATGTCTGTAGCCCTGAAAACCATAGACAAAAGTCTTCATTGGCTTTCTGCTATCTTCCAATGCCTAGGTGCCTGCTGCAGCTGGAGTACAATGCTCTTCCTTCTCTTCTGCCTTCTAGATCTTATGTCAGGTTCTTTCAGTGGTGGAATTTAGCAAGGATATCTAAGAGTTGTAGTTCCCAGGTCTTCCACTCCTGAAGCACATAGAAAGGGCTTAGATGAGCAGAACAGCACTGGATAGTAATAAATAGTATAAGAAGCAATCGTTTTCTTAAGTGCCTGGACTAGTAATATTGCTTATAGGGAGGTGACCACAGAATTTACCTTCTGAATGAGGTCATTTTTGAAAACGAAAGAGACTATAAATTTTGTTGGTGGGTAGTGATACGCAGAAGAATAATCTATGACTGTCTCAGCAAGTTGAAATATATGATTATGTTAGATTAGGGCATCATTAAAACATACATACTTATTTTAAAGTAAGGGGGAAATAGAAGAGACAATAAAGAAAAAAATGTGGGTAATTGTTGAATCTGGATGATAGGTACATAGGGTTTCATTATACTGTACTGTCTACTTTTTGTGCTTGAAATTTGATAATCAAGGTTAAATAAGGAAAGAAAGTACTTAAAATTGATGGAAATTTTAATTGATTCATATATATATATATATATGAATGAATGAAAGAGGAAGGGGCTTTGGGGTTGTTGGACATGGCACCTGAATTCTGTTTAAAGTTGGTCCTAGGTCTTTAGGAGTGGCTTTAATAATTAGTCTAGGAACTATAATTGCAATTTTGGATTAGCCCCTGATAGGATTTAGCATAGTCCTTGGTGTCTAGAAAGTGCTCAGTAGAGACTTTCCAGTCAACGAAGTAAGAATATTGCTGTGCTCTTCTTTTGCAGGAAGTAAGTTTAAACTCAGATGACAGCTGGCAAGGCTGGGAGAACTCTGGAAAGATAGCTATCTTGATGTCAGGGACCATGGCTGTTTTTGAAACATGAAGAGGTTGATTGCATCATACTTACTTGATTTTGCAGTTTATCCAGTTGAGCTCTTAACTCTGCTTTTGAAAAAATAAATTTATTATGAGTTCAGTGGAGCCCTGGCTATCGTTTCTCCAGCCTGGAAGCAGATGTGTCTTTGGAGCATGCTGTTTTGGAGGACCCACCAAACATCCGAAGGAACTAAATGTGAAATGAGCAGGGAATGTTGGCTCCCCTTCTCAATGATGCTTTGTGATCTAAGAGGTGTTTTCCATTTTCAACAATGTGCTGCAGAACAGTCTGTAACAGTCTGTTGCAATTTTCTCCCCAAATCTCCCACATTTCTGCCAATAGTGAATTAGACTGTCATTAGCTTCACAGATGTGCTTTGATCCCTACACGGCTTGTCTTCTGGTGGGGAGACATCTGAACCATTGATGCAGATTTTCTAAACCTGGAGTAAAGCACAACACAATGCAGAGAATGGGGGTGAAGAGCCTGGAGTCCTGGGTTCGAGTTGCATCTCTGTTGCTAATTAACTGTGTCATCTTGGGTGAGACACTGAACTTCTCATTGTCTTAGTTCTTCAATCTGTTAAGTGAGAGGATAGGATGAATCCCTGAGTCTCTTTCAGATTCTATGACAATGAGTGGGAAAACTCTTCAGTTTTAGAGATAGATGCCATCTTGCTACTGGGATTTGGTTGTCTGAGTTTACAATCCATGGTACGTTTCTGGGATAACCATTGATCTATTAGGTTACTAGTTCATAGCTCCCAAGTATGCTGCATGTTAAAGACTGCAAGACCTGTCTGGGCTTGATGATGCATCTTTTGAGGGGCATCTCTATCCTTCAAAGACCTAGTTGTTTAAAGGAAGAAGAGTAGGTTAAAGTGTTATACATCTCTGAGCTGATAAAGGTTTTAATGATCCTCTACAGACTTCTAGTCTAAACCTTGATGTACAGGTTAGGAGTCCAAGGCCCAGAGAGGATAATCACTTGCCCAAGGCTATATTGGACCTAACTCCAGTTTGCCTTTAGGCCATAAGCCCAGTACTCAGGCTTGTCAGCACCCCAGACCTGGTGAATGGAAAGCTCCATGGTGATTTTAATTTCCTACAGACTAGAATAAGATTTTGATAGCAGTATTATGATATATATTGAGTTGGAGTACAGGGGCTCCTTCAGGCTCCAAGAAAAGGTGTGACAGTGGATTTGGAAAATCTGGGGTAAGTTCTGGTTTCACTGTGTGCAAAGCCAGGCAACTCACTTATTTGTATGAACCTTAGTCTCCTTATCTATAGAATGGTGATTTTTTAGATCCTGCCTTTAGGTAGGCAGTACCTATCAGAACTTTCATGCAGAACTCATGAATATGATAGGACAACTCTGACAACTAAATAGATTTAAATAAAGGGTAATAAAAACACAATAACAAACAGCTGTTGAATATTTTTGACATGTCAAGCAGTGTTTATGCCCTTCAAGTATATTTGCTCATTCAATCCTGAAACAATTCCATGAGGCAAGTGTTAAAACTGTAAAGCTTTAAAAATTTTTTTAAAAACAAATTTAAGACTGAGACTGTTCACTTAATGAAGACAAGTGCTGGGACTCACACAAAGGTAGCCCAAGTGTGTGCTCTGAAGTCACCATGACTTATCTTGAGCTTTCAGTGGTCCCATGAAAGCCCAAACAATTCCCGACTCCTACATATACTGTTCTGAAGAATGCTGGATGAAATCTTTGTATGACTGGTGCCAACAGGCAACCCGTTCCAAGGTGGCTGATGAGCACAACACTTTGCTGACCGTGTCTATTCTGCTCCAGAACCAGGGAGTGGGGACAACTGGTTTGAAAAATGATGATTGTTGAAACCAATTCCAAATCATTCATACCCCACCCACCTTTGCTCACACACCCACTCAGTGCCCTTGCTCATCATCTCAGTAATTACCTCTCATTAATAACCAGAGACATAGTTGGGAAGCAGAGTACAGATCATGAGCCTTCTCTGTTCTTCTGGGACAGTAGTAAACATGTATGGGATCAGTTCTTAGGTGAATGGGGGCATATCTGTATTTCTGTTTTTCTGTATTTCTACCTACCTACCAACCTACCTACCTTGTTCTAAGCATCATTAAATGGTACTCCTAAGGTTCATTTCAAAGGTTTTGATTTCCACTTATCCCCTGCTGACCCACCAATTTAGGCAGTAAATGTCAACAAGGAATCTTAGTGTGGTTAAAGGGAGAGGAGAGAGAATTCCCACTCAGGGACAGTACATCTCTCCCAGAAGGGGTACCAGCTTCCAGTACTTCTCACTTTTGCATACATCTTGAACTGCCAGTAGAAGGTGTGCAAAGAAAATGGAGTTCTTTGGATAAATATTCACAAGCTTTAAGTTTATTTTAATGGACATTTGATCATATGAGAGAGAAAACATCTGAAGCATTTGTACATGACAGATAAACCTGTGTGTATGCATATGCATGTATGCATATACATAACACATACATATAGCTACATATCTGTACCAGACATGTATGGTCATGCTATATTTTTATTTGTTGAAAATATCTAAAACGTTAACATATTGATTATTTTCTAATTATAACAATAGTACATACTTGGCAAATATAGAATAACGATAGAAAAAAAATCCCTTCACCTTAAAGTAGCCACTGTAAAGATTTTGAGATATGCTTCAGTCTCTGTTGTTTTTTAATCAAAGCAAATCATGTACATAATTTAAAAAGTCAAATAGTCATACAAAAAAGGCAGCAGATTCCTGCTTCAGGCCTATAATCAAGTCAGGTTTCCCAGAGGAAGCTGCTTTCAACTGTTTTGGCTGTCATTGTTTGTATTTTTTACCATATTTGTAAATGATACTTTGTGTGCTATTTTTGACTTGCCAAATGTAGACATTACCTATTGACTTACTAATGTAAACATTTGGATCTCTCACAGCCCCTCTGCCCTTTCACGCACACTCAAACATACATACACTTTTTCTCCAACCAGTAGAAAATTGAATCGAGTTCTAGTATATGAATTCAATTCTAGTGTGTGTGTGTGTGTGTGTGTGTGTGTGTGTAAGGTTTCCCTACACCACAAGCAGTTCTCTCACACCAGACCAAAAGGATAATAGGGAAGTTCTAGGAGTCTAATTGCACCTATTAAAAGAAGTTACCTTCTCTGTTCAGTGCCAAAACTCTTTCTTTCCTTTCTTAGCTCTGTAGAATAAATTGACTTACTTCTGAGAAATTCTAAGGAGGAAAATGGGGCAGATCTGGTGTATGATGATGAGTATAGACAACTAGAC
The DNA here is from genome assembly GCA_004023965.1 of Spilogale gracilis. Classification (NCBI taxonomy): domain Eukaryota; kingdom Metazoa; phylum Chordata; class Mammalia; order Carnivora; family Mephitidae; genus Spilogale; species Spilogale gracilis. The sequence goes on along the minus strand of PITA01002768.1, from coordinate 125,189 downwards.
CCCAAGATTCCTTCTTATCTGAGCAGTCCTCTGTTAAGAACTTCTTGTTTTTCTATGTTTCTGTCAAATGTTAACTGAGACCATTTTAAATATAATCCATTTGAGTTTATCTTCTGGGTAGTTCTTTATCTCAGAGAAGCCCCTTTCCAAGGTATAGGAACTTGGGTAATGTCGGGGAGGGGGAACAATGCATTTGCAGATTAATGATAACACCACTTTTTCTTCACAAATCCTTATATCTGAGTTACTAGGTAATATGGATGTTCTTTTGCTTGCTTCTTTCCGTTTAATTATTTTCTATATTCTCAGTACTAGGGACATAATAAGTACTCAGTGAGTGATTAGTGAACTAGTACATAGATCATATATGTCCTGAAAAGGTAAATAAATTAAACTTGATAAATTAAATACTATTTAAAAAAGAATTCACATTATAATTTCCACCCTGTTTTCTCTTCATCTCTGGTTTTTTGTTGTGGCAAAAATACTTCTTGCTTCCAAATATTTCCTGTGCTCCCTTGTATTCAACTTCTCTTGCTTCAATGTGAGACTGTTTGAGTAGTTCTGTCCCATAAGATATGAGCGCAAGTGATGGGTGTCCCTTCTTATCTGAGACATTTATGAGCTGGTGTTAATTCTTCATGTTGTCTCTCTCTCCTGATCTGGAGGAGGGGGAAGGGTGGTAGCAGAGAAGACAGAGATGGCAGAGTGGTCCTATAGAAACAGCTTGGTTCTCTGAGACCCTGGAGGAGAAGCAAGGAGAACTGCTTTACTTGCCTCAACTAGGAACATAAGAGAGAAATAAATCACTTGCAATAACCACAGAGATTTCAGGATTTATTTGTCATCATAGCAAAGCCTAGTCAAACCTAACTAACCAGTAACAAAAACTTGGTTGGTTTTTCCTTATAAGCATGTCTGAAGGACAATATGACTAATACCTCTTTCTCAAACTCAAGAATGTACAGAATGCTGGGGGCACCTGGGGGGTGCAGTCCCTTAAGCATCAGACTCTTGGTTTCTGCTCAAGCTGTGATCTCAGGCTAATGAGCCTGTGTTGTGTTCCACACTTAGTGGAAGTGTGAGTCTCCTTCAGATTCTCTCCTTCCCTGGCCCTTCTACTCATGATCTCTCTCTCTCAAATAAATAAATAAATCTTAAAAAATAAGAAAAGAATGTGCAGAACCCTGGAAAAAAGGGAAAAAAGTCTCTGGACAATTTTATTTAATGTTTGTTTTAGGTAAGCACATATATGGAATTAAGGAAAAGCTCTTTATACTTATAGCTTTTCTGTGACTCTAAAACTAAAATTAAAAAAAATCATATAGCTAGGCCATGTCAACACAATTTGTGATTGGTAATATTTTGTTGAAATAAAATTGTGTGTATTTTGTTTAGTGGTTGAAAAATACAATGTTAACTTCAGTTCTATATATTATTCACTTTTCTATTTGGCGTCAGTGACTTAATGAAAAGAAAGCCTTTTTTGTATAAGAATGATGTAGAAAATTGCTTTTATAAACTTCAGGCCCTTGTTTGGTAGTTCAGGATAATTGGACCTTTCTTCTAGCCCAAACTCTATCAGGGAGCAATCCTCAAATGAACATTTTAGTGAGGTATCTCCTACTCGTTCCATTAGTTGTCTCATTCATGGAAGGAAAGACTGGTATTGCATTGTTAATTAAAGCTCTGTTAAGTGGGTATGTAATCCAATCATTACTTGAATTAGGACAGAGAAAATAGTTGTTGTGTATTTGCTTCTGTTTACTGCTAATCAGTATTTCTAAGTGGTCCAAAGAAATCAGGGTCCACCCAGCGCTTCTCTTTCTAGTGGGTTTGTCTTGATTGCCAGAGAAGAGTTCTTCTGAGTTCGGTGTGCCTGACAGTCTGTCTTGTAAGTAAAAGAGAACAGAATCTCAGAATTCTCATGGATAGTCATTTTGGACCCTTGAGAATATTTCCAGAAAACAGTGTTTGTGGGCTTCTTCTAATTAGTACAATAGTTGAATGGGGCTTTTGGAATCAGACAAACATAGATCCTAATCTTGAGTTAGTCTTATTGGGGTGAGTCTTTGCCGACATTTTTCCCTTTCTTTTTTTTCTTTGGAAAGGGGTGAATTTTAAGTCCCTGAGTTTCTCCTAGGTCCCACTGAACATATGGGTGTAGCTCTTGAATGAATTGAGCCTATATTTGAGACTTGAAAGCCTTTTGAGCTGAGCCAAGGAGTACTTGTGTGTACACAAGTACAAGGGGCACAGCAGTGTGTCTTACCTATAGATGTTGATGGACACAGGATCATGCATTTGCTTTACAGTACAGTATGGGTCCTGGGAGGGTCTGAGTTTATTCTTGCCTCTATTACTACTTGCTGTGTGACCTCAGACAGGCATCTTATCCCCTACTTGCCTCAATTTCTTTATCTGTATAATGGGAATAGGAATGTAATGGGAATAATACCTGTGTCTTTATCAGACAGTTATGGAGATTAAATGAGATGACTGATATAAAGGATGTAATCAAGTAACTCAGACACAGTGAGCACAAATAATGTTAGCTGTTATGAGTGCCTAAGGATCTTTAAATTTTTGGTTGAGAGATGCTATGTTAAAGATTTAGGATCTCATGCAAAATAAAAATCAACCTGAAACTATGATAAAGCACTGTTTATAGTAAGCACTTTAAGACAATGGAAAAACAAGATTTAATAAACAAAGCTGATTTTATCCTGGGTTTAGAAATTTGTCTACTACAAAAATGATGACAGACATAAGATGCCAGGCCCTTCAATAGACAAATGAATAAAGAAGATGTGGTCCACATATACAATGGAGTATTACTCAACCATCAGAAATGATGACTACCCAACTTTTGCATCAACATGGATGAGACTGGAGGAGATTATTCTGAGTGAAAGAAGTCAAGCAGAGAAAGTCAATTATCATATGGTTTCATTTACTTGTGGAATGTAAGGAACAACATGGAGGACATTAAGAGAAAGAAGGGAAAAATGAAGGGGGGAAATTAGAGAGGGAGATGAGCTAAGAGAGATGGTGGACTCGGAGAAACAAACTGGGGGTTTTGGTGAGGGTGGGTTGGCCCCGGTGATGGGAATTAAGGAGGGCATGGATTGCTTGGAGCACTGGGTCTTATAAATAAACAATGAATCATGGAACACTACATCAAAAACTAATGACATAGTCTATGGTGACTAACGTAACGTTAAAAAAAAGAAGAACAAAATAAACAAAATAATGTGCCACGTTCTTGGTTGGCCGTTCTGTGCCCTCTTGACTTTTTGGAAGAATTCGGGATATATTTTCTGCTGCTGTGTTGGAATATGAGGGAGACAGAAAAATCCCATTAAATCTAGATACTTCCCATTTTATGGGTTCAGACAAAAGAGTGGGTGGGATGCCAACATCAAAGTGTACTAAAGGAGTAGACTGTAAAGGATTAACTACTTTCAAATGATTTCCATGTCCAGTGATACTTGAAGTGTTTTTAACACAATCCCATGCTATCTCTACAGAACGATGCCACTTTAAAATAATGACTCTGAAAAGTTATTTGTCAAAATCCAAGTAACAAAAGCAAATACTTTTCTGTGCTTGGTATTTATTTGGCTAATTTTCATGTATCTGTACAGTTTAATGAAGTCTGTTGTAACCTAATACACTATATAAACTCAGAACACATTTTACCCACTTATCTCAGAGCCCGTTATTTGATTTTAGTGTGAAAGGAAGGAGTTTATTCTATTTTCCTGGATACTGTTTCTATGATCAGACTCTTCTTTAAATGTGGCTGGATTTAGGCTTTCACTGTACTTCCCAATTGGTCTCACCACTCTGTTTATTAAAGAGAAAGGATTCCAGTGATTCTCTTTATTTCCAGATGCTTTCTTATTAGTGGTGGACTGGCAGAAGGAAGCATGGATATCCATTCTAGAATGTGACTTCTCACAGCACTCCCATTCTCATTCTCTTTCAGATAAGGTAGATATGGTTCAAGAACTTTCTTGAATTGTACAGAAATTGGTTCCTTCTTTCTCAGGATTGTTCCCCTTTCTTTTTCTAACCAAGCCTTATACAAACCCAGGAATATTGGGACCTGGCTTTCTTTAAATCAAATAAGAGTGGGGCTCTTCTCATTCTTACATTTCCTATAAAGACTTCTTCTATATTTCCTTTAAGCAGGGAATATAAGAGTGAACACTTTGGGTTTCTCCCACTCTATTTACTTCTTTCCAAGTGTTGGAGTTAACTGGGTTGCTGGGAGGCTGATATCATGTGGCCATATTTAAAGTCACCTGTTAGTATGGTATGGTACCTCTGCCTGTGTCCAGAGCAGGTGGGCATATGCACTTTCAGTCTGCATGTGGTCGTCAGACTAAACAAATACTGAATTCTCTCCCTGCTCTGGCATCTCTATCTACCATTGGTCCATGTGTTAGAATGCATTCTCTAGTCTCCATATTCTTATTGACAAGTCTCAAGGACTAGATTAGAGAAGGAAGTTAGAAGGTTGGAGTTGGAGAAAGAAGCCTCTACTTTACTTCCAAGTCTAAAGCTGTGACTCCCTATCAAAGGGTACAGTCTTGGGGATGATTGAGCATGTGTTTGGTTATTAATAAGACTGATGCCTTGACACTCCTTATTCCCCTGATCCTTGGGTAGATTGGCTCAACTGGTCACAACCCAGGAGGAAGAGAGTGAAACTTAGGCCATCACCGCAACTCCTCCTATAAGACATAAACCCAGTATGCATTATTTCCATCTCCTCAGCTGCTCCAGTCTCCATCTAGGTGGGACCCCCTCCTTCCTTCTCTCTGCCCAGGCAGGCTTTATATAAATGGTTGGCTTTTATTCCAAGAGAATGGCCTTGGTAATTCCTATCCCGCTCTTTTAAACTTGATAAAGCACTGTTTATAGTAAGTTGTTTATAGTAAACTTGAGTTGTATTTAGGGCTTAAGTTCTGAGCAGTATAGTTGACTAGAAAGGAATGGAAATAATGGTTTCTGGAGAAGTGACTTCACCAGAGGCCTGTTGGGAGAAAGGAAAGATACTTGTACTCACTCTGGGAAGTGGGGTTTTTCATCTAAAAATCCTGATGCTTCCATGAGTAGCATGGGGCTGACCCCATTGTCACTAAGCAGTATAAATTCTACTTAAGAAAGAAGGAAAGGAAAATGTGATGATGCAGCTGAAGGAGAGAGCTCTGAGTTTTCCTGGTGGATTTTTCTTCGGGACTCCACTTGAGGTACTACAGGTACTGAAGGGAAATGACAACGGAGATTCCCAATATCAGCAAAGGTACATTGCTGACCGGTACCCAGGTACACTGAAACCTATTTGGAAGCCACCTCACACTGGTTTGGATAGAGAAAAAAATGGTAGCTTGAGAGATACCCTACCTCTTTCCCAAAGGGAGACAAGTGGACACTAGGGGCCATAAGGACAAGGAATAATTGGTGGGGCTAAGCTCTGGGATACAGAGCTTACTATCATCTCACATGAGGTCTGTTTAGGGGAGTGTGGTTCAAAGCCAGTCTCATGACAGCTGCCTTCATTGAGCAAATACTGGTGGGAAATGCAGTAGGATAGGAAGGTGTGTGGTCCAGTAAGAGTAAAAGTAAAGCTTCCTCTGAGTGTAACTCTGAATGCTAAGGAGGAGGGCAGCTCAGGTGAGAGACATATGTATTTAAATTCTGTAAGGTTATAAGATCTGAAGTGAATGTCCTAGGAGAACAGTGTGAAATGGCTGTTGAGTCCAAACCAGGGCTATTTTTTATTAAATATTAATGCCACACATTTCTGCAGGGTTCATAGAACAGATGTTAGTCCTGACATTGTGGCGATTTAATTGACTAAGAATATTTCCTGTCATTTTTATCAATATCTGGCTTTCCAATGTCTGTTAAATCTGATAATATAAAACACAGGAAGAGATAATTAATACTCCGTTTCCATCCGTGGTTACCTGGATATCGCCCCCTAGAGAAGTTGTAGCTTTCTCCTGAGTATTTTTCTTGGAGGCAGAGACAGGCTGAGCTGACCTAGTCTCCCTGCAAATTGTTCCACGGGGCCTTAGCTGGAGAACAGCCCACTCTGTAAGCACAATTCTTTCTTTCCTGTTGGTTTTAAGAAAATAAGCAAATTCTAAATAAGCTTTGCTTTCATGGCAAACACTCCTAGGGATTCTGATTTTTCCCTTTCTTTTTCAATCCTCCCCTACTTTCCTAAGTCTTTTTGCTTGATATTTTCCTAGATTTGAAACAACAACAAAAGGTTCTTTGACAGCCAAATCTTTGCGGAGGGACCTTTCCAAGTAGAATCCAAGGAAGTGGATGGGACTTATTTTGAGCAAATTTACAGTGACATAAAATATGGCTTAAGGTGATTTAGCATCAGGAAATATTTGCTAAGTAGAGAACTCAGGAAAGAACAATTCTAAAATGATTCTTGGTCAGGTGCAGCTATAATGGGCCTATTCATAGAAAAAAAATCCTAGGTCCCTTCCTCACAAAAATTACATTATTTACATGGAAAAACTGTGGTCACACATTTGCCCTGTAAGGAAGGCCCTGTTGCTTTATGTTTATTAAATGATTCTGGCCCGCCATGCTGAAGTTTCTGTTACACCCTCAAGGGAGAGCAGCTCATGGTGAGAGAGGGAGAAAGGAGAAGATGTGTTGTTCTCAGCCCTGGACATTAAATCATTGCAGTAATGATTTTAGAGGAAATGAGGCAAAATTGGACTAAATGAAAACCTGTTGGTGTGATTTGGGAATTACCCCTACTGGCTTGGAAAAGGACTGAACTTTGTACCGTCTATGCCCATGGGGTTGAGTTGTTGCCCTCTGCCCAGGAGATTTGCTTTTTGTCTAAAGGTGCAGGCCGAGCCCACCTGTCCGCTTCCAAAATGAACTCTTGTTATCAAAACAAGTCAGCACATGTCATGGGCTGAGGGGAATCCTGAGCTGTAGAAGTGTGAGGCAGTTTTTGAAGGTAGGTTTTAGAATGCAGAAAGAAGTGACACTAGTGTGACAGAGAAGCCAGAGTCCACCCTGCTGACATGGGGATCCTTGGTGGAGATTCACTGCAGTATATATAGGATATGCTTTAAGGAAGCAGAACCAGGTCCCTCTGTGTGTTGTAATTTAAGGGGCACATGTGTCTGAGCCTGTAAGTCCACTCTTGGAGGTAGTCTTTGAAGGGACGGCTTGATTTCTGAAGGACCCTTGGTAAAATAAAATATATTCCCTTGACTGTGACACCAATGACTTGATGAACCCACAGGATAGATTAGGTAGCAGCTGTGGTTTGGGATGCCAAGAACAGGCTCCTGCAGGGAGAGGACATAAAACTGGAAAGTTTTGAAGGCAGTAAGGAGGATGGGAGAGTCCTAGACATAGGTCTTCCTTTTGTGGGGTGCCACACAGTTCCATCCAGGTTGAAAGCACAGCAGGGGGGCTCTGAGTACCTGGAATCTCCATGAAGAAAGCTAGCAAAAGGAGGATAAGAATGGCCTGAAACACGTCTTGCTGTCTTTTCCAGGGCCTGCTCTGGATGGGGTATGTTGTTTTTCACCCAGACCAGTATCGCCCCCTACAGTCCTTTCTTTAAGGGACCCTAAGCATGCTGGTTTCCTGCACCTACTCTTTGGTTAACAGAATGGGGACCCCAAGTCCCGACTCCACAATTGTAAGGGATGTTTATGACACAGGAAGACTGAGAGACCCTTCCCAACCACCAGCCTGACACTGAGCATCAGGAGCTGCCTTTGATGCTGAATTTCCAGCACCTGACTGAGAAGGCAGAAATACCAGGCCTGGATGAAAAGTTAGGGGATGTTTATAGATATGGTACCAAAATATAGGAGGAGGCAGGTGGGTAAAATTTGCCTAGGTTGCCTCCATGTGCATAAATCATGAGCTTTTAGTTCATTTAGGGGGAAAATCAAGCATTCCTGAAACAGATCCATTTCCCTCAGCTTTTTTAATGTGCCTTTTCATGGATTTTGCTTTCAAATCTGCATGAATTATTTTTCTTCTATTAAATATTAATGTGCCTTTCTAAGTAGAAAAAGGGGGCAAATTAGGTCTGGTACACATCTTCCCTGCCACTATTTACTGCTGCTGCGGGAATGCAGCAAATGCCAGCTCCCAACACATTATTAAATCAGGCCTGCTCTGAGCCCAGATGTTACACTGGAGCCGGCGCAGTAGATGCAGGTTAAAACCAAGCAGTGGCAGGTGCCAGGTTCTCCCTGGTGGGGGCTTGCCCTTCCCCATCCGCACCCTCTCCTCCCCATCCTGCATGCCCACCTCACCCTTTGGCAAATTCGTCATCAACTGGGTGCAGCTCAGTCTTCCTGGAGCAGTGATCGCGTGAGGGGGATTTATTTTTTTAAGCCTGTTATTTTTTCCCCAATGACTCTTTCTACTTGATTAGTTCAGGATCAATATGTCTGGTAGGCAGAATGTGATGAGGAGGGTGATTTATCAGTGTCAGGAGTGGTTCTGGGCTTTGTTCATGTGGCTTTTCTCTTCACAGTGAGTTACCCCTCCTTACTCCAACACACACACACACACACACACACACACACGTCCCTTGCTCTGCTCTTTTCCTTATCTAAATTCCACTCACATTTGTGACCAAGATGAATTTGGCCTTCTTGTTGAAGGTTGTCCTGTGATCTGTAGTTTGTGACCTCCAATGAAACTGTGATGTTTCAGATGATAATTGTTAACATGGAATGGGTTATGGTTTCCTGAGAGTCTGTAAGCTCCCCAAGGGAAGGAATTATAGCTCAAAAATATGAAGTGGTGTAAAGAGCGCAGGATTTGTGGTCAGAATCCTGAATTCTGATGGTGTGGCCTTGGCAAATTAACCTCTAGGAGATTGTTCTGTTATCGTCATTATCAACACCTTCATTGTCATCATCATTTCTGACACTGAGATCATTGCTTTTAAAACTACAATATACTTATGGATTTCCTGGGGTCTGGAGTGGGCCTGAGATCCTGTGTTTCTAATGGCCTCCCAGGTAATGTCAATGATGCTTGCGTGCTTGTCACTCTTGGGGAAGCAAAGTCTCAAAGTGAATCATAAATGAAATAATATATGTGAAACTGTCTTATAAACTGAAAGGCCCTACATCATTGCTAAACCGTAAATCATCTTTGTATCTGGTTTTAATCCCCATTTCAAATCCATCAGCAAATCCTACTGGTACTGCCGTGGAAGGCATCGTGACTATAGCCATTTATGAACTCCTCTATCACTTCCCACGTCCGCTAAGCCACCTTCACATGTTTCACCGGGAGATTATTGCAGTAGCTTCCTAATTGGTCTTGCTTCTGTTCCTGTCCCTTCCCCACCCTCTTCTGAATCCCTATAGTGTTTTCTGCACCCAGGGGTTAGGTGATCCTTTTGCAGTGTGAATCAGATCATAAAACTCTCCTCTTCTAAAATCTTTAGTGGCCTACAAGGGCCTAATCAATATGGCCCTGACTGTTACTTGGAACAACCTTCCCCTCACTTCTTTGCCTCTTGCACATTTTCCCTCTTTAAGAACCTGCCTTAGTCTGTAATTTTATACAGCCCAGTTCTCAACTTCTCTGTCTATAGTAGCAATCCTATCATTGTCTACCCATTTACCTGGCTTTATTATGTTTTCCATGGCATCTACTACTACCCAACGTTCTATTAAGTATTTATGTGTTTTTCTGTGGTCTGTCTCAACTAACTCAGAATAAGCTCATGGGGACAGAGGGTGGTCTGGCTTGTTTTGCTCTGTATCTTCAGCATCTGGAGACATGCATGGCACACAGTAGGCCTTTAAATATTTGCTGGATGAGCGGATGAATGACTTATTCTTACTTAATTGAATTGCTATGTGTCCTGTCCCTGACAGAGTAAATACTTCATAGCATTTGCTGAGGCAATCATTGTTTGGGTTTTTTTAATGGACAGTCCCTGGATGTCTATTAGTGGGATAGTTGTTCACGCTTTTCTGTGGGTCAAGCACACCAGTACGTGACTGAAGAATGTATACCTTTGAGCAGGAAGTAGAGACAAATGTCTGAGTTCTGAGAAGCAATAACTGTGGGAGTTGAGGTGAATTACAAGTTTCTTGGTCCCTCAGGACAGTTTGTCTTGCTTAATTGCTTCTTCCAAAACCAAACAACAACAACAACGAAACTAAGTCCTAAAAGGAAGAGGACAAATTGAGGATCTGGGTTTCTGATAGAGTAAAAAGCTTGTCTAAATGGGTGCACACAGGGGAGGCCTTCTCAAGTTGGATAATGGAATCTCTCTTTTCTTCAGCTCATCTAAAATAGCACATTAATAAACTGAACCAAATGTGATGCTACAGCTGGTTTTATTGGTCATTAACATTTACAGAACCACGTGAAGTCATGTTTTCCAATTTCGAGATTAAAAGATTTAGCTAGCCTAATTATTGGTCTCTAAATGGGACTGCGTCGAAGTGCAGCCAGCAGAACTGAGTTGTCTTTGCCTTCCAGGATGCTTTTGCCTTCATGGTGCAGGTGAATTGAAAACAAATGCATTTATTAACGCTTGGCTGGATTTGACCCTAAAGCAGGGTGGCTACTGGCAGCTGCCCTACAGTGTATTCTGTGCCTGTCCTATCAGTGCATTGTCTGCATTTTAAGGCTGTACTTCGTGTTCAAACTATCATGTACTTACATGGCAAATGGCATCCATCCTAAAACCTGATTTACTGCTCAGGTCCTGATTTGTTTTCTGTCCTCTGTTCAGTGAGGCCAAACCATTAATTGTGTGATTAAGTGTTATTAAAGCCTCTACCTGAATGAGACTTTTGGTAGAAATGAATTAACTCACCAGAAATAGTGCCTACCAGAGCATATGTCCTGATTTTTGTTCAACAAATATAGCAAGCTTGAGGCAAAAGGAGAGGAGGAAAGTAATGGGAGAGAGGAGGTGAAGGGGCCAGAGAAAGAAAACCAACATTTTATTGATATCCTTCCCTTGTCACCACCACCCTCCCCCCCCACCCCTGCTGGCCCTGTATAGGACACTGAGATAAGTACTCTGAGGAGACTATGACAGAAACACATACAGGGACAACCTTGGGCTCAGTTCTTGTGGCAGCATGTATGCTGTTTCACCCCATGCCAAGGACAGTGACTCTCCTGGTGAGAACGTGCACTTAGGGACTCACAGGGATGTGCTGTTGATGTGGCTGACTGCATCAATGTCATTTCTGCCTCCTGCCCACCTTGGACCACTTGCATGTGTCCAGTGGCTGGGAGGCCCCATGGAGGCAGTTGCTCAGAGGGAAATGTAGCTACCAAGTTACAGTTCTTCTTGAGGCCAGGAAGATAGTTTCTGATTGCTACAGCTTTATTTGTTCTATGCTCCCCAGGCGCATTCTAGAGAATGCTTCTGGACTGAGGTAGGGGGAGACTTACTCTGCCCTGTGAGCACTTAGTTTTAGTGAATGATTCTGACCAATCTGGGTTAGAGTTTTCTTTTAATTAGGACCCAAGGAGCAGGGAAGACAAGGGGAAGGGGTTTGGATCTAAGTGACACCTGGTTTGGTACATGAGAGACTGGCCAAGTCTTTTGTTCTCTCTGCGCTGAGCTTCCTAACGTGCAAATTGAGGACAGTTGGCTCACCAAATAGCCTCACATTCTATACTTTAACAGCAACAATGGGTAGTTGTGGGTGGTCCTGAGTGTAGGAGTGGCCATGACCATCTCTATGTGCAGTAAGAAATCTGGCAGCGTTGTTGAAGGTGGATGGAAGGAGAGAGACACTGAAGACAGGAAGAACATTTAAGGAATGCTTGCATAGTTCGAGATCATGGTTTTAAATTTCTGCTCCTTCTGACTTTTTTCTAATAGAGCCCCTGGACTTCAGAGTGGTGACCTCCTGACTGCTGATCTTTGCTTTTTTTTTTTTTCTTCTTGTTTAAAGTAGAGCCTAGAGCCCAACATGGCAACATGGGGCTTGAACTCATGACCCTGAGATCAAGACCTGAGCTGAAATCAAGAGCCAGGTGCTTAACTGAGTTAAGCTTAACTGACTGAGCCACCCAGGCACCCCCACTGATCCTTGATTTTTAATTCCTATTGGTTATGGGTTGAATTGTGACCCTCCCCACCTTCAAAAAAAGATATATTGTAGTCCTAATCCTAGTACCTCAGAATGTGGTACTTTTATCTATTAAGTCCTGCTGCTTTGTTACATCAGCCCCAGAAAACTGACATAGTATCTTTCTGCTCTCTTGGTTTCAGACCCTTGGCTTGCTGTGACCACCAACAATCATTAATTTTCTGATCCCAACTTGATTTCTTCTCAATCTCCTCCAAGGTATTAGCCCTTGTATTGTAAAGCTTAGACTGTGCTTTGTACTTGGTTTCTTTGTGGGTCTGTCCCTGTATTTTGCATGTAACTCTCCATTTAGTCTCTGCTACATGTGATGTGGAGGTAAAGGTGGGTAGCTTTACCTGCCTCTGGGCTTTTCTGTTATGCCCATTGTATGCTGCCAGTTATGGTCTCTTGGGGTCTAAATCCCCCACCATGTTTTTAACTGGTCACTGACATTTGAAGCTGAATCAGAAGGCTTGTGACTTGAAGCTCCTTTGGTTATTTTTCATATTTGTTTGCATATAATTACAGCATTTTTGGTCCTATTCCCATACCATCCCAAGTGCATTTACTCTAAGGTATGGCTCTAAAGTTGGAGATCAAGTTATAATCCAGTGAAACATAACTGAAATAATATGACAACTCTGAAAAACATTAAATTCTCAAATGTCTAAACTAAACACAAAAAATATAAGAGCCCAAAGGAGCTACATGTTGTATTTAAAAACCTAGTTTCCCTATAGTCAAATTCTCTTATAATATTTCAATACGAGTTTTCTCTTTAAACTTATTTAAATATGGGCGCTGGAATTTTATCATGAGTACAAGATATATTGCTTTGATTATTTCTGGCCAATCTCATTTTACTAAAAGAAGTCAAGAGACACATTTTGCTATCAATCAGTACACATGCATTGGCCTTATGCTGGGTCTCACAGGCTCTCTGCTGGAAATGTAAACATGGTCTCTGTCCTAAGTGAGTTGGGGAGATAAGACACTCAGAGTCCAAGTACTTAGAGAATAATTAAATGCTAAATGGTGTTAAACTGACTTTGGTGCAGTAGGGGTCTGATTTCATGGAGTGGTTGGGAGCAGTTTCCTGCCTGAATAACATATAAATTTAGTTTGTTGCTGAAAAGGTGAAGATATCCTGCTCTCCTTTTTACCTCAAAAATTTCCTTCCATCTGCCTATATTATTGGTTGTTTGATTACAGATCAGACTCCAAATAGGAAACACAAAATGGCCTAAGGTGGGAGCTTGTGGGAAAGGCTGTGACCCTTGATATAGTAATGGAAACCTTATTCATTTGAAATTTAGGTAGATAACACTTAGAAATCATAAAAATAACAGTCTCTTATTAGTCCGGGCTGTCTCTTTAGATTCCATTTCCTACACTTTACTTACCAAAAGATTCATAATTTTCTAAGGTATCCATAAAATTTAAATGAGGTCCTTGGGAGTTCCTTTTCCATTTTCATGGTGGAGGGAGATGAGAGACATGTTTCCAGCTTGGAATTTGCACAGATGTGTTTCCAATAAAGCACAATTAGACCTTATGTCTCCATTGTCCCCTTCCCATTAGCTGTGAGGCAGTGCAGATGAAGTGCGAGCTCACATGCAGGATAATAAAGCCATCGCTTGCTTCTCCTCTCCTCACATGGGAAGGGCCTTCATTTGGTTTTCTTCACAAAAGTGCAGATTTAATTTGAAGTTGGGAGAAAAGGGGAAGGAAAAGAAACTTTCCAAAACATGAGACAACAGTTTTCTCTAATAAGAACCACATTTTCCCTCTAAATTATAGTACCTGAGGGTCCCTGAGTGAGGGTTGGGAGGTGATGAAGGTATGCTTTGGGAAGGTTTGGGGAGCTGTGGTGGATATTTTGGCCCATCTGGGCTTACATCTCTTGGGTTTCTTGGGATTCTTGGAATACATCTGACCAGAGTGAAATGTGAGAAACCCTTTAGAAGAGTGACTGTGGAAATAAATAGCAATGAATATTTATATGTCTAGACCAGAGGTCAGAACTCTTTCTAGTTTTCTGGGCCATTAGCGGGGTTAAATAAGGTCTATGGGGACCACAGGTTTCAATGGCAGGGCTAAAATATAGGTCATAGAGGAAGGAATGAAGTAGATGAGCTGAAGAGAAGAAGTAAAGACTTAGGAAGAAGAAGGGGCTATGGGAAAAAAGTGTCCATAAGGGATTACACTAGTAGTTGTAACCGGCAATAACTTCTGACTCTACTCTAGGTTCAGTCATTATCCTTGGCCTAAAGCAACGTTCCCATAATTTTTTATATGATTTTAAAAGATGCTTGGATTTTTCTTCAGTTTCATTCTCATGAGGTAAAGAGTAGACGCTATAAATTACCGGTGGGGGAGCATTGAGGTTGATAAAGCCTGGAGCAGTCTCTTTCCAGGAAGGAACTCTGTTGAGTCATGGAGCCCAGGGTGGTATGATGGTGACTGGCACAGAGACTAACAAATTAAACCTCCCAGATTGCCCCTTTCCTACCCCATTCCCTTTGCTTCCCCCTTCTTACTAAAATGGGGTCATATTTGCTGGCTATAATGACACTATAAGGGAAAACAGTTTTTGCCTTTCTAGCAACAACTGATCACCCAAAATCTTGTTTGGAAATATTTGGAACATGTTGGAGAATTAATCAAAGTAATTTTCTTCTGAAGAGAAAGGGGAAAGTTTTGGAGTGAGATTATTTGAATGGAGTTGGAAAAAACTATCCAAGGAAATGTCCTTTAATACAAATTTTAGTTCTTATATAATGCAAAGATTTCCATTTACAAACAAGGATTGGGAGATGGAGGGGTTTTTTTTTGTTTTTTTGTTTTGTTTTGTTTTGTTTTTTTGTTCTTGTTCTTGTGTATTTGTTTCAGGTTTTTATTTTTCTAAGTCCAGAATCACTTCCTTTAATCATCCATCCATCCATCCATCTACCCGTCCATCTACCCACCAAGTCTATCCATCCACCAGCAAAGCTTTGTAGTACAGAGCCTGTTTTGTGCCAGTAACAGAGGTAGGCACTGTGGATAGAGAGGAGTGGGAAATGATGCCTGCCCTTGGGGATCTCACAGTCAAGTGAGAGAGAGATAGAGATATTAAATATACAGGTGTGATGAATGCTCTAATAAAGTTCAGAGCAGGGTGCTCAGCTGTCCCACTGAGCTATACAGCAGCCGTCATCTACTTTACTTTAGTCTTCTAAACATCTCTGATTCCTCTAAGAGTAAACTTCTGAGCCCCAAATCTCAGGGGTGCTGGATTAGAGGTGTAGTTTTAAGGTAAGTCTTGCAGGTTGCAGCCGCTAGTGATTCAAAGATGGTGAGGAGAGAGATGTCTGTGAGACTAATTCCCAGGGCTCATGGATTTCTGGATTTATGTTCTCTCAGCTGTTTTTCCTCCGTAGGGCATAAATATGCTCTCATATGGCAATGCTGCATTCCTGCTCCAGTTTGTCTC
This sequence comes from Spilogale gracilis, assembly GCA_004023965.1. Lineage (NCBI taxonomy): Eukaryota > Metazoa > Chordata > Mammalia > Carnivora > Mephitidae > Spilogale > Spilogale gracilis. The sequence goes on along the minus strand of PITA01002768.1, from coordinate 109,565 downwards.
CAACCTGCTATTTAACTTAATTCTTTGGGAGACCTTTGCTTATCCTAAGAGTTTCTCTACAAACTGAAATAGGGTAAGGTTTGATTGTGTTCCATATCCCTCACTCCACTCAAGGCCAATCAAACAACAGCTGCTGAGGGCTCAGACCCTGTTGATACTCTGCAACATCTCTGTCTTCTTTTTTTGTCACTACTAATCCTGAGACTCTGGACTTTCCAAAGCCAGACTACAGTCAGGAGAAATACAGTGACAATGGGAACACTCAAGTACCTGGTAGGATGCTTTCAGGCTGAAAACAAATATAGCCAAATATTCCTGTGGGCTTTTGTTTTGTTTTGCCTTGTTTTGTTTTGTTTTTGCTTCCAGAAACAAGAATAGGAAAAGGGAAATTTGAAGTTGGAAAAACTTTTGTTGTTACCAAGGATTGCGTATTTCCAATATCAGAGATTTGTGTCATAGTGGAAAAGATGCTGTTATTGACCTCAATGAGAAACGTTTTTAATAGTGTTTGCTACTGAGGAGAAGCTCTCCAACCAAAGGAGAGGGGACACTCTAGATTCACGTATCACCATGAATGCATGGCCTTAGAAAACAACTGAAAATCTTGGTGTAGAGAGAATGTTTTCTTTAGTAGTTTAATGCTCTCCAGAAATGTAAATTTGGGTTTCTTTGGGTTGTAGAAAAACTGAGCTACTTGCAGATGTTTCTTTGAATTATGTGATTGAAGCATATTACTGAGCCTTTTGGTGACCCTGAAAATGTGATTTTTTTTTACCAGATGCTTACCCTACTGAGCTATCCAGGTGCCTCTATCTTATTTTGATCTTATTTGCATTTCATTAATAAATGATACTGAATACCATTTATGCACAAATTTGTCATTCATATTCCTTTTTACCTATGTACCTGCTATTGCCCTCTGCCTATTTTGGTAAGAGGATCTTTTATTCTTTTTATTCACTTATAAGAGCTCTTTGTTTAATAATGAAATTAGGTTTTATTCATCAAAGATGATATCAAAAGCCTAAATTTCTATAGATTCTAAAGTTTATATGGATTATCAAATTATCCAATCTGTGATTATTCTAGGTGTTTAGAAACTTCCAAAATCCACCGTCCTTAAATTTTAACTACGTTTTTTTTTAAAATTGTGTTATGTTAGTCACCATACATCATTAATTTTTGATGTAGTGTTCCAAGGTTTATTGTTAGTTAGGTTTTTTTGTGTTTTATTTAGTTTTCATATTTAAGTCTGGAGTACTAATTGAGGAAAGTTTAAGTACCAAAATGTATCCTCATCTTTTCAAATCTATATGTCATTTTGATGACTCCATATCTCTAACATACACATAAGTATGAAGTAAGGAGGTGTTTGGATGTAGTTCCAGCCTTTCCTTGGGAGTGCCCAAGATCATGCCGGAGTAGGGTGCAGGAGTACTGAAAGATCATATGTCTGATAGGTGCTGCCATCTTGGTTTTTATGTTCTGATCCCTTTAAGGGAACTTGACAATCCAGCTGACCATTATGCCTGTTATGGGCTGAATTGTGCACCCCCAAATTCATATATCGAAGACTTAAATCCCAGTACTTCAGAATGTGACTATATTCAGAGTCAGGGCCTTGAAAGAGGTAATTAAAGTAAGATGTGGTCATACGGGTGGGCCTTAACCCAATATAATTGGTGTCCTTACAAGCAGAAGAGATTGGTATCTAGACACACAAAGAGGAAACACCATATAAGGCCAAAGGGAAAAGGCAGCCTTCTGCAAGTTAGAGAGGCCTCCGAAGAAACCAGCCCTGACTGCACTTTGACTAAGTCCAACCTCTTTGGACTTAGGATCTTATGTGCACCTCATGAATAGTTTTCAGACTTGGGTCCACCGAAGCCTAGAGGGTTCCACAGACGGATTTTGGTAGTTCTGCAAACTTTTCCTTTGACTTTCCCTTGTAGAATTCATTTTAACAGTTTTAAAACACTGCAATAAAAATAACACACATTCAGACGTGTTTTATTTCACATTTTAACATATCTAAAAACACGAGCATATTAAAATGTGCTGCTAGGTTAACTTATTTGGAGTGAACATTAGAATGAAATCCTACCATCTGGATGTACATATTTGATGAGAGTATTGATATTCTGCACTGATCTGTCTGTCTGTCTATCTCTCTTAAATTCTGGCATAATTGCTCCATGTCTCCACTGAGAGAAGATTACACAAGTGCATTTTTGAACACGGCACATTTGCACCTGCTTAGTTAAGGGCCACATCAAGCTTATTTGCATTTTTTCTCCTCATGGCATACGACTTGTCTGCGCACCCACAGCTGACTCTCTCACATCTTGAAACCATCACTTTAGAGCCAGAATGAATGCTTCCTTTTTGACTTTATGATTAGAAATGCAAGAATTTATTAGGTGTTACTAACAATTCAACTTTGAAACAGATATTTCCTACTACTTTTCTTGCAAGCTTCTGGATGAATTTAATTGAACAGAAACCCAAGCTGTAAGGCAAGTTGTTTCAGAACAAAACAATACAAAAACTAATGTCTCTCGCAATTATTTAGCCAGATGAATCAGTATTTTCTAAATATTTTGCAAATATGCCAAAATGAAATAATAAATTGGATGCTGAGGATAATATATGATTGTGATTATTCAAAATTTTTACATTCACCAAATCAGTCTCAGAGTAGTCAGCAATATACTTTATACTACATATTTGTGGCATATTTGAATTCATGAAATAAATATATTCTAGCGAATTTCTGCTTTTATTTGTCTTAAACATTAGGGTTCCACTTAAAATTTCATTTATATTAAGGGTAACTTGTTGCAAGAAAAACCAGCAAGATTTCTTATCGCTCTTAACACCCTCTGATCTTCCAAGGTGGATGTGAATAAGATTCAGGGAGGAGTGAGTCAGGGCAACAGAGGGTGGCTGATCATCAGTCTCTATGTTCCTCCTGAGAGCTTTCTTTTTACCTTCTTAACAGAATGACTAAGTGTCTGGGTACATACCTACACCCCTTCTGGGGCATTGCATCTGATTGAGATGTCAAATGAAGAAATGACTGGTCCTGTGAAAACTACATGGTATATAAAGGAAATGAGCAAAGATTGCTACAAAAATTTTTTTTTAGTATTATTTTTATATGACATAATATAATTACTTTGAAACATATTTCCCTGGTCAACTCTCTGAAACAGTTCTTTTCTGGAGGCAATATCTGATAGAGTGTGAGGGTAGGAGTGGGGCCTGGGACTGGGGTTGGAGGTGGGTGGGTATGTGAAATGTGGGGAAGTGATACAGTTCTCTTACAGCCAGCACAGTGCATGTACATAGTTGGAAACAAGGACCCTAGTTTGTTTCAGCTGCCACCTTTAGAAGTCTCCCTCACCAGAGCTTAGCATATTCCAAGGCCTTTCCTGAGTGTGGGGTGTTGTGGCCTGGCATGACTACTGGCTCTGGAAGTAGATAGCCCAGTGGTGCCTCTACTATATGTAGAGATAGAACCAGGAGGAGCTAGGGTTGCACATTCTTCTGCACCTGGCTTTTGCAGTGGTTCCTCCCCTTAAGATAAGAAGTAAGGCTTATATTTTAATGCTAGAGGATTGTAGTTCCTAGGCATTGCCCTGTGACTATATTCATCCACTAAGATGACTGATTTTAGGACTGAGTTTTTTGGCTGGAGTACTAGTTGTTTGAGGTGATGCTCTCCTGACTCTGACCTTGGTTATTGTATTCATTAGAATAAATGTTCACCTGCATAAAATAGAGATTCTAAACAAAAAGTGGTTTAAATAAGACAGACTTTATTTTTCTTCCATACAATAGGTTAGAAGCAGGAGGACCAGGTGTGGAGCTCTGTTTCATGAAGTTTTCTAAAGAGACTTAACTCCTGTTTTTTTCCCTCTATCTTTAGGGTGTTGCCCTTATATGAATGATCCTAAATGGCTCCCCTCCATCCATGATCCAGGTAAGTGGATGGAGGCAAGAGGTAAGGGGAGGGATGTTTATCATTTAAGACCACAGTCTGGAAGTGAATGCATCACTTCCATTCACATTCTCTTGTCTAGAGTTTAGTTACATGGCCAGGTAAAGTTGCAATGGAGAAAGACTGAAAATGCTGTCTTTCTTCTATGTCATGTGCCTGGATATAATAGTGCTATTATTTTGAAAAATAATGGAAGAATGAATATTGGGGTCTAACCAGCTGATTCTGATAGGGTGCTTAATGAAGTATGAATCACATTCTACTAGTTGGAGTTCTGCAAATGTATCTCCATCACAGATGCAAATGGTCAAGGCTGGGATGTGAGGTGTCTAGAAAGGAAACCTGGCAGCCCCTGGTCTAATGGTACTAATTGATACTGCCATTATTAGTATTTGTTTTTCTTAGAGACAGGCAAATCTCCATTTGCTTGTTTGGACCTATTCTTTCATTCTTCTTCAACCAGCGTGGTACTCTGGGAGGCTGCCATTTATGAATGACTCAATGGATTCCTTGGCCTCTGGTTTGGCCAACGGCAGGCACAGGCAGGAGATGGGAAGGCAGGAGGCAATGATGTGCCTTTATTACTTCCCCACTCCCTCCAAAATAGCTCCTGGTAGGCGTGGCTACATCCATCTGTGAAGGTCTCAGCTCCTATTGGGCTACTCTGTCATAGATGTGGCTCTTCTTTAGGTCCCAGAAACCACCCCTTCCCTCATTCCTTCAAGGCTGGTGCTGATTATTGCTTCCCCTTGCTGTTAGCCTTGGGTGCTTCCCCACTCTGCATTGTTTTCCCTTCATCAGCTGACTCCTTTGAAAATAGTCTCTTTATGAAATTCTCTTCATTTGCTTTCTCTTTTTTTCATCATTTGCTTGGTAAATTGTTGGCTGACACAAACCTGGTTTAGGGTGTGGTCAGGCAAGCCTAACAGGAGAAAGGAATGTGGTATTTGTGGGTATGTGAAAGGGAGAGAGAACAATGGAAAGAGGACTCCAAGCTGAGTAAAGAGGGTATTGAAAAACGTGGAAGAATATGTTATTGGGAAATCCCTTATGGAGCCAAGGAATTGGGGGGGTGGGTTGGGGTACTTAAATGAGTGAGTGAGAAATTGGGAACTATCCTCAGAGAGTAGAGGGCATAAAATAGAAAGTTTGTGATAGATGCAGTTGTTGATAATAACAATATGCAGGTCATTGGTTCTTAGCCCTGGCCTTTAATCAAAATTGCCTGGGCAGTTTGTAAAAAATACCGATGACTGGCTTCACCTCCAGAGATTCTGACTGTAATTGGTCTGGCATGGGACCGGGGACTTGTAATTTTGAAAAACTATCTCAAATAATTCAGGTGTATGGCCAGTGTTGAGAATCAATAGTTTAGGGTACAAACGTGGGAGTGGTTGCTGAAGTGGATAGGGGAAAATGATCCTTAGCAGTCGCAGCCAGAAGTCAAGGAACTGAGAGAGTGAGGCTTAGAAGAATCACTTATGTTGAAATCACTAAAAATGGTAGCAGAGTTCATGGTGGAGAAAATTCAGTGAGTCTGAGAAGAAAACTGGGAGGGTGGTAGGGTTTGGAAGAGCTTGGGAGTTTTAGTTTTCCTGGGCCAACTTTCTGGCCCTACCCTCTCCTCTTAGCACAGGGTCAATGTCCAAGGGCAAGGGTGCGTCTAGGTAAACTTCTGTTCCTCCTACCCTCTCTGCCAACCCATATCCATCTTAAGTTTTCATTATTTGCATTTAGAATTACCTTTTCCTACTGCTGATGTTTGGGGAGCCATAGACTCAGGGCCTCTGCAATGTCTTACCTAGATCTGATTATCTGATTTTCTTGAGAGCTGACTCAATTCCTCATTCTTTTCCAACCTGTAAACTTCTTCATCAAAAAAAAAAAAAAAAAAAAGGAAAAAGAAAAAGAAAATCACTTTCCTCTTCCTAACTCTCTTATGGTTTTTGTAGGGCATTGATTATTCCCAAAGGCTCATTCTGACTTCATACTACCCCAGTAACAAGCTTTTGTATTGATGGGGGTTTCCCGTACTGTAACACACATCATTGGACAGTCAGGCACACAAAATCATTCAAATCCTCTTCATTTCCAGTTAAGTGCATGTAATACTGTCTAGCTGGTAGAGAGAGCAGGCCACTTTAGCTGGAAATTTCCTCCTCTCTTGTTTTCTATGTGCATGCCATTGTGGGGCCACTTAAATCAAATTCTTCTCTATAGCTGAGCACAAAACCCTCACATTTCTGGTTTTGCTCTTTCTGAAGATAATTTCTGCTGTTTAATGAGATCTGAGAATGAAGTCAGGCATGAGCAGGAGAAAGGTCACAGTGTGTGCTCAAAGGTATATTAACTACTGTTGGAGCTGACATTGGTCTCCTTCCAAGAGGACAAAATTAAGCAGCAAATAGTAAATACATTCAATGGCACTTTATTGCAAGTAGGACAATTTACAATGAAATAAGAATATGAGAATGGTTTCAAAGAGAAAATGGGAGTGCTTACAAATAGAACACATCTTACCGGTTAGAGTGGGAAAGTAATTCCAGTCAAGGTTAATGGGGAAACGGTTAATGAAGGGTACAGATTCCAAAGCTGCATGATGCCATATTGTATCTCATAGAGGTAATTAATACTAGAGACTCGGGCTAAATGGACACATTTTACACAGCAGACAACTTGAAATTCTGCACACTGTATAGAGAGGCTCCTCTGGATGCTTTATGACTCACCCTGTTACTGACAGTGTGGCATTAGAGCCCATGTTTTCCATCCCCTTTCCTTGTGGAGTTAGTGTGGTACATGGACAGAACACCAGATGGAGAAAGAAGAGGGGTCCAGTTCAGACTCAGTTGCTAGGAGGTGCTATGTGACCGTGGGCAACTTTCTTCCTACTTCTCTTTGACTCAGTTTCCTCATCTGTAAAATGAAGGGGTTGGATAAAGTAATCAGGATAGTGTTTTCCAGTTTTGAATCTGAGATGTTCTGCGCATCATTGTTATGTCATCATTATCACTTACCTGCTTCATAATTATGTAAGGATGAATATAGCTGGGGAAAAGATTGCATAGATAAATACAGGTGTAGATGGATGTGTATCTGTGTTACCTGTTTGTGGCACATATGTGTACTTAGGCATCCACCCTTACCATGTCTTTGAAATGATATAAACTTAGAGATGTGTGTCAAAAAGCTTTCTATTTCTACTATCAATGTTCATGTTTTTTAATCCCTCTCACATTTTTCCCCCCAAAGGTAAGCTAACAGGAGTAAGGTTACCTATAGAATTAATGCATGGGATTAAGGGGGGAATGTGGGTGAAAGAGCCCCTTAGCCTGCTGGCTGCAGGATTATCCATCTCTAAGAAGCGCCTTCTTTTCTCTCCTTTTCTTGCTCTGAACACCCGAGGCGGGAGAATGAGGCTAAGGATCTGTAGCAGCAGGTGAGGAAAGGGATGGGCATCACATTACATCCTTCACATTTAGCTGTCTCCTTTGGCTGTCTGGAATCTTCCCTGTTTGCCTACTTGAGTAGAGGGGCTTAAAAGTAGGGCATTTGCGCACACTACGTTTTCATCCCAGTGATGATCTTATTGACAGCCATTGCTTCAGCAGAACAGTTTTCTCTCTCTGTTCAGGCCTGTTGGTAGGTGGCATCCTGAGGGCAGATTCCATTCTTATCCAAGCCTCAGAACTCACTCATTGCTGCTTTTTAAAATTCCTAGGTGCATCTTGTGTATTTCTCCCTTCTCTCCTTCCCTGAACCCCAATACCGGTTCTGACTCTTGCTCCTCAAAGGAAAGAAAGAAAACAAAACAAAATAAAAAGCAACCTCCCTGGGTTGTCTGGCTATAGAAGTTATTCATGCTTCTTTTAGAAAAGTCAAGAAATACCTTCCCGTTGTTCTGAATGAAGTAACTTACAACGGCTCCCAAAACCCCAAATTTAGGAAAAGAGGGGGCCTAAAGAGTGACAGCTTTACACACTAAATCTCCAGATTCCACCTCCCTCACAGACAATGGAAAGGAAAACCATGGAGGGTTGGCAACCCCAGAGCCAAGTTATCACCTGACATTGACAGCTGGAGATTTGCACCTATTGACTGTGGTATAGGAGCGAGTGTTCCATCAACCTTTAACTGAGCTGATTCCCAAATATAAAAAGGGTTAACTTTTGCTGTGCTGCTGGGTCTTAATAGTTATGACTGAGCTCTGGCTGGTACCTCTTTAATGGACCCTTATTTGGAAGCTTTTTCACTTTTTTGGATTCTAGAACATTGGTCCTTGGCTGAGAGGGTTCATCAGAATCACCTGGGAGGGGGATTGGATAAAAATACAGAAGATGGTGCCTCATCCCGGTTGTCTCTGATGCAGTGTTTGGGCAGGAGAGTGGGTAATCATATTTTTAATAAGTTCTTTTTTTTAGGCAATTCTAATGAGTACTAAGAAAATTCTGGAGGATTCCATCGCAAATTAAGAGACAAAGTTGCCAAGTTAAGGAGACAAAGAAATGCTGAAATTGTGAAATAATCGTATCACATCTTGTTATGTGGGAGGGAATATGGTTGCATGGATGTGAAGAGAAATACATTAGCACTCTCTCTGTGTAATTTTCAAGTGTAAGGACCTTGCTGTTTCTCGTTTTTATTACTGTGTTGCTTGCTTCATTTCAGGGAACAATTGGACTTTCTTGGAGGGATCTGTCATTTAGATACAGCTTCCCTTCAGACTCCATTAGGAGGGACACTTCCCAGCCATCACTGCAGACCTGTTGGTGAATCCGGCGTTCACTGATAGAATAAATTGGATTTCATTACATGATACTGTATAATGTAGGGTGACCTCCTCTCATTGTTATGTTGGGTGGATGCTCAGACGGTTCTGATTTTGATTTCCTGGTAATTGCTTCCTCATGGATTCAGTCTTTTAAAAAAATTTTTATTTTTATTTTTATTTTTTTGGTCCCAAACACATGCCTCGACCGATCCCTTATTGCCACTCAGCCTCCCTCAAAGCCTGAGTTGTTCCTTAATGAATCTGCCGCACACTGAGCCGTGGCCAAGGAAAATCAAGAGGCCATTCCATCAAAATATCCGTGATGGAAAAGCCTGTTCTCATTCTGAACTTGTGTTTCACTTCTGTCCCACCTGACCTGGAGGGTCTGCGTGGGGGGTTCTGGGAGGACATTTGAACCCTGGCTACTGTTAAAATGTCCTCATCACAGTGATTCTACCGTGTTTACATTCCTGCGTTGCTTTGCCTTTGAAGCTGCTCCTTATTGGTGGATTGGCGGGGCCTGATGGCTCCTATACATTTTAAAGCTGCATTCCCCAGAGTTTGCCCCAGTGATGGAGACCTGCACTTTGTCTTTTAAGCAGATAAAAAGAGAGGTCAGTCAGAAGTAATTCCCCTACTCCTCGTATAAACAATTTAACTGCTGCAGCAACATACTTGCTTGGAATTACTCCCTCAGATTCAATTCGCTTTTCCTGCTCTACTTGTAAAAATGGTTAGTGTCCTCTATAAACTGCAGCTCACCAAGGTGCAGGGCTTGCTGTGTGGTTGTAGAATAAATGTTAATCTAATACAGGTTACTAGGTCAAATGCAATCACAGGCTTGTGGGAAAAGCTTAATACTGTTCTGCTTCTTCTAACACAGTAAACCTGGATATTATATGATAGGTTAAACACCAGTGAACCATGGCAAGAATTTTCTTGAAAGTAGGATTTAGTACAAAGGAAACTACATTGAAATGGTGACCTAGGATTGACTTTGCTCTCCAAGAGAGCATTCTGAGACACCGAAGTGCTCTGTGAAAATGGACTCCTTAAAAATGCAATGTTCTAGAATTCCTTGCTCAGGGGATGAGTGCCAGTTGGAGCAGCTGTGACACATCTAAAGGTTTCATATGTTGTCAACTATGACTTCAATTCCCCCTCATTCCGCAAAAATTCTTGAGTGTAGATATATATACACACACACACATACACAAGTTTTCTTTATGAAAAGTTAATGTAGCATTGGATGGCCTTTAGAATTTGGATCCCAAATTGAACATCAAGTAAATACAGCATATGGAGTGCTGAGCATATGTGAACCAACTGCCTTGAGAAGACTTGATGTAGATCTTCTTGGTGGTGGACTCCACACTATTTTATGTGGATGTTAGTGCTATTAAGTGTTCCCAGCCAGTATTTGTGATCAAATGCCAGGACTGAGATGTACATATGCTAGCAGATGTATAATAAATGCTTAAGTAAATGAACATCAGGTTTCTGGGGGAGCTTTAAAGTCTGTTTTGCAGGACCACTTAAGTTGTCCTGCATGGAGGCAGGGGACTAGGTCAGGATGAACTTGTCAAAGTCTTGTGGGATCTTCAGGGATGGTACACTGAAACTCTCGTCACTAGCATTGTAGTGGCAGGGCAAGTCTTCCTCCTAGCTCCCTACCCAAACCATTCAACAAACAATCACAGCTGGGAAAGGAGCCCCAACACACAAACTGGAACCCATCTCTCCTCCCGAAAGCAGTTGAGAATGCTGCTTTGTGTCTTCTTTTGGTTCTTAAAAAAAGGTCTAACCAGGCTTCAGGAATTTTATTTGTGAAAAGTATATTTGTGCATTTACAAATGTGACATAGTTCTCAAGTGATTAACCTAGATCACTTAGTGTGTTAGCTGAGTTAGTGTGTACACATTTGATAAAAGACCTCTCGCTGCCTGGGTTTCACGTTAAATAACTGAATTAATCAGGCGATACATTCCTCGATGGTTATGAAACTAATGAAAATCACTGCAGGTATGTGAGTGGCCCTTAGGAAAACTGCCTAAAAGAATAAGTGTAGGCTGGATGTAGATTATAGTGAAATATATTTTTTAAATTCTATAAAAGAAATTTGGGTTTTTAGGAAATAAACCCAGTGAACTCAATTGCTTTCTTAAAATCAATTGTTGGCAGGAATGGAAGAGACCCTACATAGTCAGTTTTTGTGCTGTGGCTCTGCATGGCTGTCTTCTCTGGCCAGTCCATCCTAATCACCATTCCTGTAACCCTCTCCCTTTTGGGCTGCGAGCAGGGAGCAGGCGACTGGCCACTAGGACTCAGAAAAGCTTGCTGGAGGGAGGCAGCTGCAATGGGCTGTCATTCAGATAGTTTCCCTGCAGCCAGTATTAGAACTATTTTTTTCGACAGATACAGGGACCCCAGGGGCTTCCATTGATTGGGAAATGTCAAACACACAATACATAGATGACTTAAAATGCCCTAGGCCCCTTTTCTCTCTTTACTGCAGACCAGATGGTCAGGTTTCTCTGCCTCTTTAGGACTCCATTTTCTCCCAAGTTTTTCTTTGAGAAGATGTAAAGGGGAAAATATACCTTTCTTCATAACTTCTGTGTATGTACCAAGCATAAAATATTGGCAAGGGCTCTGCTGCTTTCTCTATGGGGTTGATATACATAATCATTCAAATTAGTGGAAGCCAATCTGGCAAGCTTTCAGGCAATGGCTTGGAATGGAAATGCTGAAGAATGACGTATCCTTTTAGGAAGCCATTGACAAGTTCGGTGACTTGACCTCTGTAAAGATGTCTGTTTTTTGAGTGAACATGGCATTAGGAGTCAAAGTTTTGCCTCTTCATAGCTGTGTTACCTGGGACTATCTAAGCACTTGGTGCCTCAGTTTCTTTAGCTGCAAAATGGGAGTACTATCGTCTAACTTTCCCTTTACACTTTATGACAAGTGGTTCCTTGGGCATGCTGGCCTGTTTGCAGCAATAGGTCATCACTTTTCTTGTTTACCCAGGCCCCAGTTTCACTGCATTTTCTATCAGTCTCAAAGACCTTAGCTTGGTCTCTTGTTTGGAGCATTTTGCTCATACTCTTTAGACTTCATTTTATCATTAAGTTTTCCTGGGGACAACTTTGCCTTCTCTCCTGTCTACACTCTCTGTCAGCTAGTTAGTTCGGGATGGGTGATTCAGATATCATCCCATAGGGCTTCTGAAGGCTAAATGGTGGATTGTGTGTGAAACATCCCACAGTAGGTAATAGATAATTATTTGTTCTCATTCCTTTCTCCATTCCAAGAAATAGTTAATTACCAGATGAGGTAATTTGGGACATCACTTGAAATCTCTGAGTCTGTGGGGGCGCGTGGGTGGCTCAGTTGTGGGGGCGCGTGGGTGGCTCAGGTCATGATCCCAGAGTCCTGGGGTGGAGCCCTGCATCGGGCTCCCTGCTTGCTGGGAGGCCTGCTTCTCCTTCTTTCACTCCCCCTGCTTATGTTTCCTCTCTAGCTGTGTTTCTCTCTGTCAAAAAAAAAAAAAAAAAGCCTTAAAAAAGAAAAATCTCTGAGTCTGTGGATAATAGGAATAATAATGCCCATTTCACCTGGTTAGAGGGAGAGTCAGTGAGCTAATGGAGTTTAGGAAGTCTAAGTCCTGTCATCTTCCACTGAAAAAAGTCAAGGCCCATCAGCCAACCCCAGGGATAGGATTTGTGAATCGGAACCACCCAAGTGGTGAAGAGTATTTTCTATCAGATCCAACTTACCCAGTAGACATAGTATGTACAGAGTCTAGGGCCCACAATGTTTTTAAAGACCCAAGAAAATATCTTAATTTCTTTCAAAGTTAGAGGAAAAAAGCAAACTTTTAGAGTGGAGGAAATTTTATAATATATAATATTAATAAATACATGTTTATAACAATGCCATTGTAAAATATAACCTTTAATATTTTTCGTTTATGGAGGAAGGTAAAAGTGCCCCTAAGGCCCATGAAGGTCCTATACAGCCATAAATTCATGACTGCCTTGAAAGTCTCAATGGCTAATGCGCATATCACCATTTTAACAGAAATTCTTGTCTTTTTTTCCTACGCTAGGAATAATGTTCCTCACAGATGAGCAAAAGTGCTTAAAGCTGGTGATTTCTAAGTAAAGGGACCTGGTAACAGTCAGCAAAATGAAAATGTTTCCTCTCCATACCAGGGAGGCAATTGTGAGTAAGGAGACCTAGCCTCTGAATGGAGAAAAGTCTGTTAATGACTTCTGTTAGTATTTGATTTCCTATAACCAGAGAACTGATATGGGATTTATTTGCCATCAGGTCAAAAAAGTTCTGGGATTGGGAAAAGTATGGGAGGTTTTATCAAATGGAAAGCCAGGATTTATCATGCATTGACTCCTTGGCCATACAGCTTCCAGGATACAGGAATACAAATGTAGCTCCCTCTAAGAGGAGAGAAAACCACAAATTCCCTCACTGAAATTACTTCCCTGATTGTAGGGATCAAAATGGCTCACAATCAGGGAGTCAGAATATGTTCCTTAAACCTTCAAATTACTGCAAATGAGGTACATGCCTCTGTCCTTACTCCGTGCCCTTTCTACCTTGTTTTAAATCCTCTGGAGAGGTGATTTCCCTCCAGACAATTACATCCCATCTCTAAGAGAAGGATAGCTACTGTGTAAAGTCATTCCAGCTAAGCACTACGGGCTCTAATTTCATCACAACATTATGAAACTGATCAGTTCCTTTGTATAAAATCTTAAAAGGACTCCATGGACTCTTTAAGGCAAAAAAGGGCTTTTGAAAGCAGTTCAGGAAATTGCCATCATGGAAGCGATTTCCACATGTGTCTCTCCCTTTAGGTGCTGATCTTTCCTAGACTGTAATAAGAAATGAAAGAACAGCTTATTTTCCTTTTAAAAAGAGACACAATTAAAAAAAAAGTCTCTAAGAATCTTGTATATGGGAATTACATGCAGACCATTAGCTTTCTTTCCTTGGCTTTCAGGCTGATCTGTATTCTCAATTTGCTATGAGTATTCCATTCCATCTAGGTCAAGAAGAATTACTAGTGTGTAACTGAAGCAGAGTGTGGATTTTAAGCAGAGCATGTGATCCTAAGAATACAGGAAGATGGTATAAATTTGCATCTTCTTAAGAGGAACCCTGTCTAAAAACACTGAAACCATTTTAATCTAATAAAATAAAAAGGGAAGGATAGAAATTCATCTGAAAAAAAATTAAAAAAAATAAAGAAATTCCATCTGAAGACGTCACATACCCTTTTCATTTCATTCGAGTAAAGAATTACAAAATCATCTGTCTGGCTGTTAAATGCCTTTGAGGGAGATTTTTTTTTTTTTTTAAATTGTAGTACACACTAAAATGGAAGGTTAATATCATGCTTTGGAGACAAGGCGCAGAGCTTCTGTTCCTGGGGGATGAGTCATGCCCTTCTTCCTGAAGCCTTTCAGAAGAGATGGTTGAAGTTACTTGTGGTACAGAGAGGCCGGTGTTCCGGGAGGGCCCATGTCATCAGTGAGGACACACAACACATATCCTTTAGGGCATCCACACCCCCCCTAAAGACCTGCCGTGAAGCATGATCTTGGGCTCCTCCTAGCAGGGTCACCTTGGAAACTGATTTGTGGCTCATTTTGTGGTATTTCTTAAGCTTCTACTTTTGAAAGTATATAAGTGTTAGGTTTGGTATTTTTCCTTCTTTTCTCACTTTGCAACTGGACTATACAACCCACATGGAGTCAGATTTCTTAGAATAGGTTTCCTGTTGATTTGTACTCATGGTTTGTCCTCAGTTTGGTGTCAAAGCCTTAGGGTGGCATATACAATGAATAAACAAAGTTTTTACTTAGTACTCTTCCGGCAAGTAAGCTGAGAATTTCAGGGTAATCGTTTAAAGAGAGCATTTACTTGAAGTTGGACCCAAGGTTTCAAGTAGGTTGAATTTCACAAATATTTTTGAGGGTCCACTGAGTAAGGGTCTATGACAGGTGCCATAAGGGACAGAAAGATGTTCTATCCCTCAAGGACATTGCAATCTGGTATGGAAGATATCTAATACCATGAGATACTCACTGCACTATCATATAGACTATGGAGCCCTGCAGGGAGTCTGAGTGGGGAATAGGTGTTTGGCTTGAAGTGTAAGAAGAGTTTTACCATGTGGAGAGGGTAAGAGGTAAGGGCATTTGGGGCAAAAGGAATGGGAATAAAAAAGCATGGAAGAGTGAACCAGCACTGTGTGTGTATGTAGATTGTGTGAGTGTGTGTGTAGGAAGAAAGTGCAGGTTTTTTCCTTGTGTCCTCGATGCTGCTAGAGATGCAAAGACAAATCAGGCTGCACGCCCTCCCAATCTAAAGGCCTAGTGTAGAAGAGAGGCATGTGCATAAATAAGTTTAATATGAAACAGACTGCGAGAGATGCTGGGAGAGAGGCATATGCCATACTCTGAGTGCATCTCAGAGAGATTTGGGAAGGAAGAGTTTAATAGGACTTAGCATGATTAGATAGATCCAGGGAGTAAGAGAAAAGTCAAAGATGGCTTCTGCATTTCAAGACTGTGCCCCTGAATGATGGAATAACAGACACAACACAGTTTGCTCCTTGTTCAGATAAAATTTATATTTTTTTCCTTTAACTCAACACAACCACATACTTCAGTTTCAGTCACAGTTTGGTGTATTATCAGATGTTCTCATAAATGCATATAAAACCAAAGTCTGCCAAAAAGGAGGACAATCTACTCTTACACTGACCTCAAACCCTGTCTGCAAATAAAATAAGTGCTATGCAACACATACGAAGGGTAAATGTATTGGCAAGTAAGTGAAGGGGGTGGAGCAGAAGTGAATTTAAAACCCAGAGAAGTTATCCATCTAAAGCCTTAATATTTGGGAAAGTCTCACAAATGTTTTTTTTCTTTCAGTTACTGTTGGAATGGCTAAAGAGAGATGGCTTTCCTTATGGAAAGGAATGATCTGTATACCAGGTTCGGATAAACTATAGCTCTGAAGGATGGGAAAATATATCATATGCATAATGTCTCAGGAAGAATGGAAGGGTTGAGTTTGAGACAGATGGCTAAGGGCTATCATTTACTGAGAATTTATTAGTTTGTCAGCATGGCTTAGGCACATTAAGCTACCAACTCACTTGAACGATCATATTAACCTTATGCAGTAGATTTTATTATATTTGTTTTACAGATGAATAAATTGAGGCATTCAGATTAAATAACTTGCCAAGAAACAAAATTATAAGTGGGTGGTACCCAGAGCCTTTGCACTTAATCCCTTTGTCAAAATAAGTCTCCATAACAGAAGGCAAGAGAAGAGAGGTATTTGACCTTAGGGTGTTCCTGTATAAAATTATATTTAGTTTTGATTTGAGAAAAAGACATCTGTAAAACCGTGTTGTATTTCCTAGGGGAAAAAGAAAGAATCACAATTTTAGGATTTTCAAACACCATGATCTACTTGTCATCCATAATGATTTCTCATATTTTGGATGAGGAAACTGAGACTGAGAATCAATTAAAATGATCTCATGTTTGCTGAAGGTTAAGAACATACCCAGCCCTCTGCTGCCTAATGGGGCAGAATGCCAGCTTGTTGACATAAGCACATGTGGGCAAGGACCATGAAGTAAAGAACCAACATCTTAACACAGGACTCTGGCTCTGGAAGAGAGCCTTGTAGCCTAAGGGGGAGGGTCTACTTGACTATCTAGGGCAACAAAATAGAAGTCCAGTAGGCTTCTGACCTAACTTTCAAATGAAGTGTTCATACTCCTCTAAGTGCTGTGATTGGCTTTCAGTCTTGGTCACCGTCAGACCAGGAATGATACCCCTTTCTTTCTCCATGAACTTACTCCTAATAAATTTTCAGTGTACCGTGTAGATTCTGTGTTGGCTGGCAACTTGATTTTCTGATCTAATCCAGCACATTTTTGCATTTATTTGATGGTTGGTTGAAGTCTTTATCGAGTCTTTTTGAGAGTGTATGAGGAAGGTTTGCACAGTGGTGAAGGCTCTGGCAGATAACGTTGTTTGGGCTTCAAGTTCAAACTCCACGATGACTTGCAAGTTGTATAACCTTGGGCAGGATTCAGTACCTCTATAAGTCTCAATTTTCTCATGTTTAAAAAGTGAAATAATAATCCCTGTGTCATAGGATTATGGGGAGGATTAAATGAGTCTGTACTGATAAAGGGTTTAGCACTTGCCTGGCTCATAAGAAAATTAAACTACAATAAACAAAATAAATTCATTATAAACTTGTATAAGTTCATCATTACTGAAAATATAAATTGTAGTAAGATATAGTGAGTCAATTATAATTATAGTAAGGTATGTAAGAATCACCAAGTTTTTATTACAAAGAGCAAACTTGCCTTTTCCAAGTCAGGTTTCCAAACTCAGATTCCCTCTTAGTAGGGCAAATGGCCAGTAAAAAGTGGTCATTTTTAGAAAACTTTTAAGACTACTGCATTGTTCTAAATCAGTCATGTGAAGACTCCTGAGAAAAATTTCTTCCAGAATTTAAAGTTAGGAAATTACTTTCTCCCTTTGACATCTTTTTTTTTTTTTTTTATGTTGAAAAAGGAAAGCCACTTTCACTTATGGTCCTGCTCATTTTGGTTTGATGGTCAATACCTTGGTGCTAAGTTTTGTGTTCAGTTGCAGAAGGATGGGTTAACATGGATTTTATTTTATTTTTCTTTTGCCTTACTACTCGTTTTAATGATTTTTCAGTTTTATGATATTTGTGCCCTATATTTTAAGCTTTCTCAAAACTCTTCTGTAAGTTGAAGTAGCAAAATATTAGTAAAGAGCATAAAATAATATCGTGTGGGTGTTTTTTCTTATTAACACACCTTATGGGGGCGCCTGGGTGGCTCGGTTGGTTAAACCTCTGCCTTTGGCTCAGGTTGTGATCCCCGGGTCCTGGATTGAGTCCACATAGGGCTCCCTGCTCAGTGGGGGGGTCTATTTCTCCTTCTCCCTCTGCCCCTCTTCCCTGCTTTTGCTCTCTCTCTCTCAAATAGATAAATCTTAAAAAACAAAACAAAACAAAACAAAACCACACTTGATCTCAGTTCAACACACCTGTTTGTTTTTTTTTTTTAATTTGACCCAAAGTCCAATCAGAATGGCAAAGTCGATTTTTATATTAACACTTATTTTATGTTTTAGTAGAACGGGCTATGAAAATCCTACCCTCATAGGCACTTAATATCAGAGGGGAAAGGGTCTTATAAAGGGCTATAGGTAAAGATTGTTATGTAGGCTGACCAGGTGGGGACATAACTTACTAATGAGTCAAAGCAGTTAGTTAATAATCATAAAACAAAACAACCAAACAAAAAGAGTAGCTAACATTTATAGCATATTTTAAAAGATATCCTCATATTTTTATTCTTTCAACCCTGGCTCATTTATTTACTCTTTCAACCCTGCAAAGTAGGAAGTGTTGTTTTCAGCTCCATTTTCTATGAGAAAACTAAGCCTCAGATATGGCCAGTAGGTGAGACCTGGCACACCCCAGGTCTCAAAGGAAGTAACAGATCTTAATTCAAAATCCTGGGTCCTGCTCACTTGTCTAGACTGCCTCCCCAAGGCCTAACCTCATGAGTGCAACAAACAAGGTTCTCTTTTAACCTCCGGCTCTGTGTCCAAAGGTTTCTTTGGTAGAGGACAGGAAATAGCAAAGGGTTTCTAAGTAAGAAAAATTGTCTTTCAGGTATATTCCAGCCAGAGGTTTGTCTTTTTCTTGCCTAAAACTAGGATGATTCTTAAAAATCAATGTCTTCCCAGTTGGGGAAGGTGTCTGGCGAAAGAAATTTGCGTAGCAGCATTCAGCTGAGCCCACCTGTGTTAGAAGAGAGTCACATTCACCCCAAATCGCTGCACTTGCATGGGCGAGCACAATGAGGGGATTATCTAGAATTGCAGAGCCACAGCTGTGAATTCAGTATAAGGCAGATTGTGGATCTTGAGGAATTTTTCACGTCTCAACTGAGAGTCTTTGCTATTATGTAAAACAGACCAGTGTGAGTGAGACTGGGTGCGGGAGGAAGAATCACCCACACAAGAAGATGGAACTTCTTGGAGACCAGGACAGCTTCTAGGCAGAGTTTCATCGAACATCTGATGAGGAGGGATGGGTAGCTGGATCGGACTGAGACTGTTTTTACCCATATGTGAATTGTATTTTGCATTTACAGTGAGTGAACTGTTCGGTGGTGGTATGTGGTACATTCCTTCATGTGAGTTAGGTTCTTCTTCCCAACCCTTAGTTTTGCTGTCATTATAAAGCACTGAATTGTAAGAATTCCTCAAGTATTGTTATGGAGAAGTCACAGACCAGGGTGGACCTGACCCCCATTTACCTTCACCACCTGGTTAGTGGAGTGGGCTTATACATCGACAGAACTCCTAACAGTCTGGGCCTTCTTCCATATGGACGCGCCACTCCTTACCATCAAGAAGGCAGTATTTTCCTGAAGATTCCGTTTGAAGATTTTTCAAAATGTTTTCTTCTGGAGAGTGTGTTTCCTCTTCATAGCCTGGCCTGACACATGGAAACTAACATGTCTTGTGCTTTCTTCCTTAACAACTCCTAAATATTCAGAGTTTGAAATTCTAAGCTGTCACTTGAAGGTCAGTCTCATTTTCGAAACAGGCCAGCAGGAGTTTCAATGTGCAATGTAAGTTTGAATGATTGTGTCTTTCTGGAAAAGTTAGCATTTTGTTTTGTTTGTTCCAGGCACACCCCTCCCCAAACCACATTCTTTTCTTTTTAGCTTTGGAGAGAACAAAAGTCCTATCAGGAGTAAAGAAACTACCTGAATCATTCTTTTTATATTTCCAGAAATAGTTTGTGGGGCCACTGAAAGATGTTGATACTATCTTTTTAATATTCTGAGAAATAATCCTATTAAACAAAAAACAAGGGAATCTGTTATGCCCACAAAGTGGAATTACCCAAAGCCGACTGGCAGGGGTCGAGTTACTTTTCAAAACCCTACCTGTGTGCCGCTTCTATCGCTCCATCTAGGGCTTGGTGAATGAGCAATAATTTGTGGATTCTGCTCATCTCTCTTTGCGAACTTTGTTCTGTGGAATTAGATACAACTTTGACAAATTAGAAGAGGCCTCCCGCGCCTGCTGTCCCCGGAGCAGCACAGTCCACTGATTGTGCACGGGGCTTCTGAAATCTGGCCACGTCAGGCCATCAGCGGCAGCCCAGCCACCAGAGTACGCTTTTTAATAAGCAGGTCTGTCAGCACCCGGTTCTTCGGATCTTCCGACCTCTCCTTAATCCTTGGGACACACTGACTTTCTTCTCTGTTTCACTTATGGCAGAAGGCCCTGTGCTGGGAAGAAATATGTGCTTTGTGTACTGCCTATAGGCAACAAAATTAACCTTTGAGATTAACTGTAAGTAAGTGAAGATCACGTTTTATCTTTCTCTAGGACAGGGGGTAGGGACTAACATACACATGAAGGAGTGAGCATGTACACACATGTGTGTGCACGTGCACATCCCCTCCCCCACTCGCAGAGCCCCACGTGTCTTTCTGCTCCTATTCTCTCTTCATTTTTCATACCAGGTTTATTCTGGGATGGATATTTATTCATATTGGTATAAGTGGTATTCCTTTTTTTTTTTTTTTTCTAATCTTCCATTCCATTTCAGTTCTTAGAGAAAGGAGAAGATATAAAACATCAGCCTAGTAGATTATGGCTAATAGGCATATGGCTAAAAACTTGTCTGCAGCTAAGGAAACAGGATCATCCTTTCCTTGTAGAATTCTTTGGCCCAGTAGAAGTATAGTGTCCTAGTATAGAGCACAAGTCATGAATCCATGAATGAGTCATAACGATAGGGGAAAGCATCTTTTCATTGGTTTACATGTCAGTGTATTCATGTTTGATAGTGCCAGATGGGACAACTGTGGTTCTTCAAGATACAGGGAATATTAGCCTGGTAAATACTTCTTTCCTATGGGTCCCCCGTTCCCCACCTCCCGCCAAACACAAACCATTTAATATGAGATATCTTCTTCAGATTAAT
Organism: Spilogale gracilis; assembly: GCA_004023965.1. Classification (NCBI taxonomy): domain Eukaryota; kingdom Metazoa; phylum Chordata; class Mammalia; order Carnivora; family Mephitidae; genus Spilogale; species Spilogale gracilis. The sequence goes on along the minus strand of PITA01002768.1, from coordinate 88,677 downwards.
TTCTGATTATGTTTAAACTGCAGTTTGATCAATTACATTTGCTTAAAAATTTTTTAGGAGTTGACACAAACAGCATCAGGAACAACAGTTATATATGCAGTCATCAAAAAGAATGAAATTCTGCCATTTGCAATGACATGGATGGAACTGGAGGGTATTAAGCTGAGTGAAATAAGTCAATCAGAGAAAGACAATTGTCCTATGATCTCTCTGATATGAGGAATTTGAGAGGCAGGGTGGGAGTTCATGGGGGCAAAAAAACAATGAAACAAGATGGGACTGGGGAGGGAGACAAACCATAAGAGATTCTTAATCTCAGGAAACAAACTGAGGGTTGCGGGGTGGTGGGGGAGAGGGATAGGGTGGCTGGGTTATGGAAAAAATAAAAATTAGAAAAAAACAGTTATAAGCAATATTTGTATTGGGAAGAGAATAGAAGCCAGCTCCCTCAATATAAATGTTCTTCTTGGGCTCTGGAAACTTCTGAAAGGTGAGACAAGATGAAGTCAAGCATTAGATTATTTCTGATCTATGGAAACCCCAGAAATGGACTTCAGACGTCTACTGTGTGCTGCTGAGAGTGCAGGGACCACCCATTTTGCTACGTGCTGTCCATTTTGGATGGGGTCTTAACTTTCTAAAACCAGCTCAATAATGACAAGGAATCACTGCCACAATCACTGTGACCAAAATCCAGGTACCTCCTTAAGCCTCCTACCCTCACTTTGTGAAGTTGCTGAAATGTCTGGGACTTGATGGGATAGTGATTCTTTCTCTCCAGAGCCACTTGTTCAAGCCAACAGTTCTATTAGAAACACATTATGATCCCAGTTTCTTCATATTTAGTTGGATTCTGTGGAATTTGACCACTTTTATGATTTTGTTGCCTTTCATCAAACAGGATTATTTTCTGCTGGTTTCAGTTCTACTCTCTCTTTCTCCCTTTCTTTTTTAATAAAGAGAACAAAATAAAGTGACATGCCAGCACAGAGATATTTTATTTTTCACTCAACAGTGGCAATGACCATAAAAATTAAATAGAAGAGAAAAGGGACTTTGTTGTAGGTGCACAGTTGGGGTTATGCAAAATGGAGCAATAACCAGGTCAGTGCTCAGGAGCCCATGATAGAACGACCAGTGTTTCAGGGGAATGAAAAGCATGTGTGTTGAGATTCCCAGTTTCCCTATTATCATCATCTTGGGCCAGGTACTTAATGTGTGCTGCGTTGGTTTTGGCTGAGGAAAGTGCTTGGAGGAAGCACTTTTTTAAGTTTACTTGATATCTCTAGGAGGTAATAAAGATCTCTATTTACAAATAATGCACTTTCTGTGAAGTGCCTTTGTGTGGGCATTGTACACCCTAGCAAAACGATAGGTTCTTTGTTTTGCCTTGATGGGAAGAGCAACAGTTAAGTCTGTAGGCTGCCTGGTTTGTCGCCAGATTTTTTGCTTTCTCGGTGTGTGATACTGTTCAAGTCATTTAACCTCTCTGTGCCTCTGTATCCTTATTTCTGGAATGGACTTAATGATGTCACGATCACTGAGGAACCAGCAAAATGCAGTGAAAGGACTGCATTTTACTTCCTGGCTGTCTTCTATCTATCCTCAAGATGCTGCCAAGTGTCACCTCCTCAGCAAAGCCTTCTTGGGCCATTGGGAGGCTGGGTGAGAACACTCATCATACTACATGTAATCCGGAGTTTATTTCACCATTCCACCACTTGCCTGCAAGCTCTTGGAGGGGAGGAACAATGACTCTCATCTTGTAGTGAATGAAACAGAGCCCAGCCTAGCAGTTGGTCCACAGCAGGTGCCATAAAGGCAGCCAAATGATGGACAAACTGATCTCTATCATTAAAAAGGTGCTCAAAGGGAAACCAGATTTGCTAATGTCTGTATGTCAGCTCCTCATGGCAATGTATGCTGAAGCAAATTTTTAAAAATTTAAGTCAGTTTTCACACATTCTTACAACAGAATTCCCTAAATGTCCACAAAATCTACAAAAATGAGGAATAAAAGACCTTTGTTGGAAAAAAGAATTTGGAGTTCCATTTCTCTCTTCACCTTTCTTATATGAAATAAGAGAGATAGTGTAAGAATAGTGACTGAATGAATGCTGGGGAGCAGGTAAGACCCTGTAAAAGCCTCGGATTATATAATCACAGCAGTTGTGCCTAGTGTTTCTGTGTGAACTACAAAATAATGATGTTTTTCTCTGTATAAGGTGAATGAAAAATACACAACATGGCTCTTGGTGTGTCAGTCTGGCAGAACAATAAAAGATATATTTTGGATTTTTCAGAAGTGAGGACAAATCCGTAAAACTAAATTGATTTCTCTCAACACACATGACCACTTTGATAACACTCATCTGAGGAAAAGATGGCATGGCTTTTCTCTCCTTCCTTCCCATCACGTCCGGTATTTTATAATAAAATTTCCAACAGATAACGGCCTGTTCAACAGTCACTAGTAATACATTGATTAATTATGTGTGCCAGACTTTCAGTATATAATTAAGCTAAACAAAACTGCATTAAAGTAATATGAATAATTTGACTTCAAGCCACAAAAACAAGGAAACTGAGTGAAAGCAGAATCTCTGACCTCATTCACTGTAGCATATTGTAAGAGACAAAAATGTAATCAGAGTTATAAATCATAAAGCTGCCACAATATGATGATGCAGTAGGGAAGTTGTTCTGACCTTTGTTTGGAAGAATTTCAAAGGTAGAAATTAAAGTGGACATTTTGTTTTGTTCACTTCACAAAGTTCTTTAGGAAATATAATGAACAAAAATACTCTTTATTTAAGTGGGGAATGCCTATCTTTGTTATCTTTTAAAAATGTTATTGCATTTTTCAGTATGATTTTGATATGACACATTTACATTGCCTTAAAACGATTTCATGTCAATATGCTTTCACTCTATAACCAAAATTTAAAGAATAAAATACATTAAATATCTAATAAAATGGAATGAATCCTTAATAGCCTTCTTCCCCCTAATTATAAAAGTGATATTTATTCACTGTGGGCAAATTTGGGAAATGCAAAAAAAAGTATATAAGAAAAAAAATTCTTCATTTTACTGTGTTGAGACTCTTGAGGTAACCACAGTTAACACCTGTTTCCTTCCACTTTGTAGTGTTGTGAGGATGTGCAGGGTCTATGGTCATCATGTTGCTTATACACTTTGGTACCTGCTTCTTTCACTTCATAATATTTAACCAGTATTTTTCCATTTCATAGAATATTATACCTAAATAAGATTTTAATTGTTTAATGAAATCCTGTCACATGGGTAGATCATACTTTCTTTAATAAAGTTAATGTTTTTAACAATCCAATTTTTAATTATTATTTTAAAAGCAAAAACACTTGAATGAGCAATTCTATGCATTACGCTGTATGCACGGCTCAGATGTTTGCTTTCTGTTAAATTTGAAAAGGGGCTCCTTCAGTAAAGGATATGAGCATATTTAAGTCTTGTTCCATCACATCCAAGATTCACCCAGAAGGTCTGAGTCGCTTGCATCTTTAGCTCTAATGGATGAGCAACATGACCACCCTTGAAAGAGGATGTTCTTAAAAGAGTATGTCCATAGAAACCTGGGGAGTTGGAGGGAAGTGGAATCGTAAGATGCAAAGGTCTGAAAATCTTTCCTTGGGTTCCTCTGAGCACAAACAGAAACAACAAAAAGAAAGAGGGAAAATACGTGAAAAATGGAAACGTCCAAGTGAATGTAAAGTATTTTTCTTATTAGAACCTATCTCTGAGGTATGACACCTGATTTAGAGTGAATGCACAATTAATCTATTATTGGCATACAAGGAAGAAGTTCAGGTTGCAGAGATGGTGACCAACCAACTTAATACTGAAAAGAATCAAAGCACAGAGGATTATGTATCTTCTCACCCAGCTAATGGGTATCTACACTGATAATAGATTTTGTTCAAAATGCCTCTCACTCTGTTTTCTGAGAACTGCTCTTCCACCCAATCCATGGGGTTTGGCTGGCATCTGGAAACTGTGTTTGTACCCTTGCATGCCTGATTAGACTGGCTGGATGAGGCTAGGTTGGCTAGGGTATTCTTAAAGATAGTAAGTTGGGGGGCACCTGGGTGGCTCAGTTGGTTAAGTGACTGCCTTCGGCTCAGGTCACGATCCGGGAGACCCGGGATCGAGTCCCACATCGGGCTCCCTGCTCGGCAGGAAGCCTGCTTCTCCCTCTCTCACTCCCCCTGCTTGTGTTCCCTCTCTGGCTGTGTTTCTCTCTGTCAAATAAATAAAATCTTTAAAAAAAAAAAAAGATAGTAAGTTGGTTTTTTTTTTTTTATAGGATGGTATTCCTTTGGTGGCAAGGACTGACTGGAAAAATTGGACTCATACTATATTAAATATAAAGATTTTTATTTGCTTGTTTGTTTTTTTATTCCTGTTCTCAGACTGTTCTAGGAGAGATTTAGGCTATAGGAATGATTTGGTCAAGAATCCAAATGATGTCAGCAGGATCCAAGTCTTGGCTCTCTTCCTCTCAGTTGACTGGACCCTCAAGCTGGCTTCCTACATGGTTGTAAAAATGGCTATAGCAGTCCCAAGCTCACATTCTCACTCAGATAGGCCCCAGGGAAAAGAGTGGATCCACTTTAACTGGACCTATTTAGGCCTTGTGCCTTTCACTGAGCCAACTGTTGGCCAGGGTAATGAAATCCTTTGGTTGATTGAGCCAACTTGAGTTTCCTTCTAGAGCTAGAAGTAAGGTCCCTCCCTCATGTACTGCATTGCTAGAGAATCGGAACACTGTTAGGAAGGGGGAAATACATTCTCCAGAGGAAATCAACAAAGGTGCACTAGCATCTCCCATGTGGTTGGGAATCTAACTTACACAATTGTAATGGGGGCTTTTTCTACCAAATATACTGGACAGCAGTAAAGAAGGAAGAAGAAAGCAGGTGGGACAGAGAAACAGGGAGGAGGTGAGGAGAGGATGCTGATGGATTATTTTAATTTTTCTAATAAGACTTCTTCTGATTATTGATACTAGTCCTTTCCTGTGGTCTCGTTCTGCTCCTGCCCTCTGTTCATTGAGAAATTCCCGTGTCTTTATAATAACCCTGCCCTTTTCTCAGCAGGTTGTTTTGAGTTGTTACTTACAGCCACATTTGCACCAATAATGGCTTCTAGAACATTCTCAACCTGCCCCTGAGGACTGCTTGCCTTTATTGCTTCCTTTGCGTCAGATGCGGGCCTTCCATTTGGTAGCTCTGTTCCTTCTTTTAAAGATGTTTTGGATTAAAAGTGGCAACCAGGACTAGGAAGCAGTAAGAATTGACCAGGAACCTGAAACAGAAACAGGCTGACAATAGTTTATCAGGCCCATTTGATATGGGCATGGGGAAGAGATTTGACTCCATTTACTTAGCAGATTTTATCAGTTCTCTCAACAGGAATGTTGCAAAAATCGTCAAAGGAGCCTTTCTTTGCCTCCCCCTCCCCACACCTTGAATGCGATGTTCAGTGAAATATGTTGACTTTTTTTTTTCTTTACAAAACCCATAAAAATGTCCTGGTTGACATGCAATGTTGTGACAAGCCCTAGTAGATTGTGTCAATCATGTTGTTTTATGTTACATTAAGTGACATATTGTAATGTGATTGATACAACATGGGATGACACGTTATAATGCAAAATATCATCTGGAAAATGTAGAAAAACAACAGAACACTTGAAGCCACTTTTACTTTCTAATTCTCTGGATAGGATAAAAGAGAAAAAAAAAATCTCCTACCCTAGGATAGTTACCTGGGAAAGTATCAGGTCATATGGGGATTTCTATGGTGCTCTTTACCTTTATAATTAATAGGTGATAGTGGAAAATATTTGCATTCTTTGGGGACTGATAAACTCTGAGTTTGAATGGAATGTCTCTAAGCCTTTCTGCACCTCTTTAGTGACAATATTGGTTCCACGTGTTACTATTTCCGTCATAGGTTTTATATCAAAAGGATTCCACCTTCCTCTAACCCATTTAATATTCTTCTCTTTAAAATCTCTGATATTTTCCTCTCTGTTCTACAAAGACTGAGGAAAAAAAATTGCTTTTTCAGATTTCACTGTGAGGTCAATGGGGATTTTATATTATAGTATCTTTTAAAAGTTTTACTGAATTTCCAGAGTCTTACATGGTGTCTGGCACATAGTAGTAATTTGTAAGTGTTTGTTGAATGACTTACTGAACAATTTTCATCATTATTATACTTAATTGCATTTATTGAATGGTATTTAATCCAATATAGTAAACTCCATGTATTAGTTTCCTAGGGCTTCTTGTAGTAGCGAAGTACCACAAATTTAGTGGCTTACAACTACAGAAATTTATTCTCTCACAGCTCTGGAGGGCAGAAGTCTGAAATCAAGGTGTCAGTAGGGCCATATACCCTCTGAAGGCCTTCGGGGAGGATCCTTATTTGCTTCTTCTAGCTTTTGGTATCCCTAGGGTTCCTTAGTTTGCGGCTGCATACCTCTGGACTCTGCCTTCATCTTTATATGGTCTTTTGTCAGTGTCTTCTCCTCTTCATATAAGGACACTTGTCATTGGATTTAGGGCCCACTTGGGTAATCTTTAGATGGATGAGTTCATCTTAATATCTTTAGCTTAATTACAGCTGCAAAGACCCCTTTCCCCAAGTAAGGTTACGTTTATGGGTTCCCGGTGGGCTTATCTTTTAGGCGGCCACCATTCAACCTGGTATACACCAATTAACAAAAATAATGAGGTGGGGTATGTTGGGGAATTAACATTTTTTGGTTGATGGTTGCATAAAATATCTTTGTTTTAATCTATATTTAAAACCTTTCTGTTTTCTTCCATGTCTCACAGTTATGATACTATAAAGATAATTATACATTTCTTTAATAATAGGTTCCTTTATAATATCACAGAGTTCCCAATCTGAATATGAATTTGCACTATTAATTGAAGATATGGAGAATTGAAAGAGCTGAGATGAATGTATTAACCTCAATACAGAATCTTAAAGTCCTTTAAAAACAAGCCAACTAACCACACCTCCCTGAATGTGCTGTGAGATACATGTGATTTGTCTTCTGAAAGTAAGCAGAATGTAAGGAGAGATTCTGGCTAGTTGAGGATTTTGAATAAGTAGGCCCATTAGAGTTTCCTTAAACATGAATTCCATCCCTGTTTCCTCCCCTTAAGCCCATATCCAGCCGCAGACATAGGAGTTCAGAGAGGTGAGGAATGAATGTTTGGGGTGACCAGGAAGGTCTTGCGAGAGAGGTGATGTGGTAAGGGGACAGGCCATTGATAGGAGAATATGTGACCTCATAGTTCTGCCTCAGGGCCGCCATATGCTCAGTTCTAGAAAGCTCTCGTCCTCAAAGTAATGCGGGTGCAGACCCTTAAAACCAAGCACCCCTGTGTAATGGAGACAAGTATGCTGCTGGTCTTCTTTCTAGCAGCAAGGCAGCATCACCATGGACTTATATTAACTTTTCCTCTCTTTGTTCAATATCTTGTGGCTGCATAGAATAATTTAATAAATCAAAATCGTCTCCTTCAATTTTCATTGTGGCTACATTGGTGTTCTTTTGAATGGAGTTCAATTATTGGGATGGCATATATTACTTTGAATCATTTTACAGCTCAATCAATACACACATCTTCATAATAAATATTGATGTTTTTTGGATGCCTATGCTGGTGTTGTACACATTGAGCATGGCTGTTAGGATTCAGACAGCTGTGGGTAAATAATATTTTTATTTTATTCTTCCATTGAACTCTTGTCACTCACATCTGCACTGTGGCCCTTTCAGAAGGGAAGAGAAATTCTGAGATAAACAAAATCATCCCGGAATCTATTACACTAAAAACACTTCATGGAAAGTTTGAGAGTTGGAATTTGCTGTGGAACTTTACTGCTATCAAATAAACATACTCAATTCAGTAGAGGACACAAATAGCCTAACTGTTAGAAGTCTTTGTGAATGACCAGCCAAAAAGAAACAGAATGTTTTCTTAGGAGGTTTAGAGAAGGGAAAATCTTAACTTTAACTTCTAAATCCTCAAACAAATATTAAGGGACTCTAGCTAGGAAAACAAAGATATACCTGGTGAGTGTCTCTTGAAGGTGTATGAAATCTGAATATCTGATATCCCAAGGATCATGATCACAACATTTACTAAATAAGATCCTTATACAATCTTATATTTGATAATATTCTTACAGTCAGATATAATCAATGATTTATTTTAAACTTCAGGTTTAAACGAAATTTATTTTAAAATGACATAGTGAATTATTGTCGAGTAAATGGTAACATGTTTGAATTTCCAAAATATTTTGGCTTCCAGAAGTGAGAATTCAGCCACCGTCTACATTATCTACAATGAAGGCGTTGGGTCTCCCCTACATCTTCACAAATGAAGAGTAACTAGATTTTCAATCCATGTTGTTCCCTCCCAAGGAAGTCATGTCATCTCTGGTGTTTGTATTTTAATCATACTAGATATAGTATATTATATCTACCCATTGAAAAGCAAACATCGAAGATGCTCCTTTGTTTGGTTAACTCTTTGGAACCCAGAGCATTGACAAAGTCATCTTAGTATGGGAGAAAAATCAGAGATAAAAACACAGTTTTGAGTTAGCCTGAATCTAAATTGTGGGACAAGAAGGATTTTGTTCCTCTGTTTCACAGTACAGAAGATTATTCTCAAATGTTAGAAAACAAGCGTATCCTTTCATTGTGCTTTTTGACTGTCTACTGTGTGTACTCAGAGAGGCTTTTTTTTTTTTTTTTTTGCAAAAATGTTTGCAAAATGTCTTCTCCAGTCAGTTTGTATTAGGTATGGTCCCAATGATTTTGTTTTGCTTTTGTAATTTAAGCCATTTCAGTGCTGATTTATTACCTGCATGAATCCCTTTGCCAGGGGTTATAAAAGGAAAAGGCAAGCCCTTCCCACATTTAGCAGTATTAGAAGTGTTGCTTCTAAACTTTGAAATCTTGGTCTAAGCTTAGAGCCTTCTCTCACCTATTTCTGTGCAATTTATTTCCAGCCTTTCTGAGATCTGGATTTTTTTTTTAACATTTCATGTTGTAATTTTTCCTACTTATTTTAATTTTTCTTGGTTCCAAGACTATAAAGCAATGCTGTTCAGACAGAAAAATTTTAAGTAACAAAATGAGAACTCTGAGTATAAATTTAAGCATATTATGGTACTTTACTTCTGTTTATGTATTTGTACTGGTAATTTGATAACCTAGAGCACTGAATGAGGAAAGTGAAGAACGATCAAAATATAAAGGAGTGTGTACTGCACATTCAGAACTTATCAGTTCCAGGATCAGTTATCTGTTTGAAGAAAATTACATTGCATCTGTCAATAGACTTAATAACTCAGTGCCTGCTATTTGATAATGGATAATCAGACAAATTCAGGAAGCTAGACCATATGCCATTCCAGTTTTCTATTCTCTTATTCACCTTAATTTTCTAGATGAGTGAAATTATCTAGTCCTGGCCTGAAGATGGCATACATAGAAATAGAGCCTGCAGGAATCCAGTCGCCTCTGATGTTAGCCCCGTGCAGGTCTGGGCTGCCGGGTTATGTCTGCGACCCTGGTATCTAATTGAAAGGGGCAGAGTTTGGAAAATTGCAAACCTGGACAATGCAAGTGATTAATGGATAGAAATAATAAAGGGCGGAAGTGGAACAGCTGAGGGAATTGGCTGGTGGGAAACAGTGAGGCTGCAGAGACAAAGGATTCAGAATCTTATGATAATTCCACATCTCTGTGTATCAACCATCAAGGATAGGGACTAAATGGTGGAGATGATATAAGGATACTGTTTCCTGGATGTCAGGATTTTCTGAAGGACCCTTCATTCCTTTTGATCCAGGATCCTTTTCTATTTATAGACCCATTTCTCAACTCTCAAATAATGTGGTCATTGTGTCACTTAGTAATGATTTTGGCTATGAGTATTGGATGAGTTAATTTCAGTGACTTAGACAAGTAGGTGTTTCTTGTTCTCCGATATCAAGAAGACCAGCTGTAGGCTGTTTCTGGTGTAGATGTAAGTGTTCAGTGATATCATCAGGGACTTAGACTCTTTCCATCTTTTGCTATGCCCGCCATACCAGAGTGCTTGTCTTCATGTTTGTTTCTGGTAGTTATCAGTGGCCATTGCATCTGTCTCCTCCTATATGAGAGGAAGGGAGGGACTGAGCCATCAGCACCTGCCCCTTCACATCAGAAGAAGCGAAGATGCCCTGAGGCTCCCAATAGACTTCTATTTTCATCTAATTACCAGAACCACATTGCCATCTTGAACTTCTAAGGAAGCTGGGCAAATGAGTATTTCTTTTGGGGCTGACATCTTGCTCCTGAAAAATAGAGTTTTGTAAATAAGCAAGGAGGGAAGAATGCATATCAGTCAGGCAAAGGGCAAAGGATGCCATAACCATCTACCTAAAATTTATTGTTGAAGGAGAATAAGTGTTAGACAACTGTGGTATTTCATATAATCACAGGCAAGGGTGGGCCAAAAAATGCCAATAGTGGGGGTCATCTGGACACTGCGGCAGTCTGTCTTTACATGCTTCTTTTAATCTGAAGGAATTGGATATTTTTAGAGTTTTTATCAAATCAAGCACACAAGGATATATATCCATAAGGATACACTATGGAGGGCTGACTCAGCAGAAACAGGAGACTGAAGTCATACTTTCAGCCTGGATCTTGGCTGGAATTATCCCCTAGATTTCTATAAGGCCATAGTCTAAACTGAGTTTCTCTTGCTCTCTCTCTCTCTCTCTCTCTCTCGATTTACTGACTTTTAGATCTCTGTTTCTGTGGACTGGGAATAATCATCAAGTCATATTACTCAAGGAGGAAGACACCTTGCTGAAAGGAGAGTTTATCACTTTCTAGCTTAATCACATGGATAAGAACTTGAAAGCAAAATGACTCACATATCTGGTATATTTTTTACTTTATATTACCTTTTTTTTTCTCCCAAAAAAACTCATAGGGTTTGATCTGAATCTAACATAACCAGAAATGCTAAAGAGGGTAGCCGAGGCAGAGCTTCTTGCCATGTTTTGCACATACGGATCCAGGGACTCAAAAGCTTTTTCCTGAATCACACAGCAACAGCTCCCACTGCAAATACTTCTATAATACCCTTTCTGCTTGGCCATACCGCCTTCCTGCAGATGGATGTCTGTTAGAAAGCCGAATCCAGGGCCGCCTGGCTGGCTCAGTGGTTAAGCATCTGCCTTCAGCTCAGGTCATGATCCCGGAGACCCGGGATCGAGGGAGACCCGGGATCGAGCCCCACATCGGGCTCCCTGCTCGGCGGGAAGCCTGCTTCTCCCTCTCTCACTCCCCCTGCTTGTGTTCCCTCTCTGGCTGTGTTTCTGTCAAATAAAAAAATCTTAAAAAAAATATAAAAGTCTTTAAAAAAAAGAAAAAGGAAAGCTGAACCCATGACCTCAAATGAAGAAAAGGCCATTTGTCACATATTTTCTTTTGAAGTAGTACATATCTTGAGTGGTAAGTTAGAATGTGTAAAAAAGGCCTCAACTGGAAGATTTGGAGGCAGGTGAGATTTTCTTGGTAGATTCATGAGGATCTGATGATGTCACCATTTTTGTTCCTGCATTTTTTTTTAAGCAAGAAGGAACTTGTTTCCAATTTAGAATTTGTACTTATTCTTGTACCTAATCAAAGAATAGCTGTGAATCTATATTTAAAACTATAATGTGCGAGTGCTCTTTTTTCTCTTTCATTTATTCACTCTTTGAACTATTTATGGGGTATCCATTAAGTCCCTGTCATGGTTCTAGGTAGGGAGAATTATGAGACGGACGGATGAGTTTGCTGCTCCCCTGGGGCTTTCAGTCTAGTGACGGGGAGACACTAACAGCAATGCAATTATTAGCACTTTCAGCGAGTTGAACTTGAAAAGTGGCAAGCTGGAAATGACTTGATAGTTTTTCCTGCCACTGTTTCTCAGAACCTGATTCTTGGCCTATTTGTCCTTCTCCTATGATGAAAACTTGAGCTGGTTGCATAAGTTTTCCAGTCATTTTAGTGACAAGAGGAATCTCCACAATATTTGAGGGACACTGCTCAGGAAGAACAAGTCAGTTTTGCTGAAGGAACAGAAAACCCAAAGGGCCATTGTGACCTTGCTTCATTGACAAAGGGAAGAAAGCATCAGATGAGCACAGGTGGAAACGTGAGTGGTGGTTAAACAGGTTCTGAGTCAGGAGGGCAGCTTTTATTCCCAGTATGGGCAGCAGAATTTGGAAGGTTTGGGGCAAGAGAGTGATGTCCTCTGATATGTAATTTAGAAGATCACCATGAGTTTATGTGGGAATGGACTGTAGGGAAGCAAGAAAGGAAACAGAGAAACCAATTGGGGGACGCTCTTGCCCTAGTCCAGGGGAGAGACGAAGGTGTGTGGAAGTCGGTGGAGATGGAGCAGGGGTGTGCGAAGTCTTTGAGGCAGACCCTTCTCTCTTACAGCCCATAACCTACCACAGTGGCAGCCACACAATAGTATGTGGTAAGCCCTCGCTCAATTTCCCAGGAATACTTCTGTGAGTGAAAGTAGTGCTGTTTATATGGTTTAGAGAAAAATGTGTCTGTTTGGCTTCCCTGATTTCTTCTCTAATATCTCAAATCCTCATACTAAATGCAGGTCTTAGAATATAAGCATGAAGGCATAAAATCAGGCTAAAGTAAACTTTCCCTGACTCGGAATTTTTCTAATTGTCACACCTTGGCATAATTCAGTCTTCATTCCCTGCACACAGAGAAAAGTGTCATTAAATGTTGACTTTTTAAAAAAGGTGTTCTTGCTGCCTTCCTCTCCCCTCCTCCCTCCACCCCGCTCTCTTTTACTTTCTTAAGAAAATAAGAGAATGGGAAAGCAGGAGGCTTGACTTAATTTACTTTGGGAGAAAATCCAGAGTGGTGTCATCACCTACCCATGTTTTCATTTATACACATGTTTGTCAATAATTATTTTGAGGAGGGGGTAAGAGGAAATTCAGTGATAACTTTAGAAAAATAAAGAAACAGTCTCTGATAAAACCATAAACCACCCCAAGTACTGCCATAAAACTTCAGCACAGTGTATGGTTTCAAAGCAGGATTTGTGAAGCAAAAACCACGATTAAAGTAGGAACAATATGAGCTTTGTGCAGCCTTATTGGCCCCTGGTGTGTAACCTGAAACTCCTGCCTTCTGTCCGGTGCCTAGAGGAGGTTCTTCGGGGTGAGAAGGCCCAGGGTGGAGGGCTCACAGGCATATCCAGAGTGGGGAAGTTGGTCCTGTTAACTAGGAACCTCTGTATCCCCTGTGATAAACTGAGGTTGGGGTTCAAGGGACTACAGCTTCTCACCCCCCATCTCCCCGCCCCCAATACCGGGTCGGGCTTCTCAGCAGGTTACTGATTTGATGTCTGTGGTCCTTCAGACTGACTTTACGTTTGGCCAGATTTTTCCCTTGACTTCCCTTTTCTCATTAAATCTCCCTCCCTCCCATCCCCAGTGTTCTTACTTTCCTCTCTAGTCCAAGTCTTGGATACTCTCCTTGCCTCTTCCTCATCTCTCTCCTCACCTTTTTCTCTATACCACGTCCTCGTCCCCTTTTCTTTTGTTCTTGTTGGCTATCCTGAAACCTATGTCCCCTTCCTTCGCTCTGTTCTGTCTCTTCTCCATCCCCCTGTGGCTGGGAGCACGAAGCAGGTATTATTAATCGATGATAATCGCAAACCTTTGTTTCCTGTATTCTTCAGACTCTATTTTGGGGAGGAAATGGATGTGGACGTAACTCTAAGCGTACACATGGGTTCCAGTCAGTAAAGCCTTTTGTTGTTCCATGAACATCCCAGGGACACGCAATCCCAGGGACATGTCCTGCTGAAGTGGGAAGAGCCTCAGGTCTGGCTCTGACTGTCTGTGGGGGGCCTGTCACAGCGCCTTTGGCCTCAGGGTGCCCATTTGCAAATAAAGGGGTCATACCAAATAATGTCTAATGCCCCCAACTAGGACCCCTGTTCCTGGAGCTCCTAAGTTAACCCCAGTAGCTGCGTCTGGTGTTGTGGCAGTGTGCTCAGTTCCCTCTGTGACAATAGCTGCCTGTCCTGATATTCAGCTCCCGGGGCTGACATCTGCCCCAGGAGGTGATGAGTTGGCCAGCTCACCCTCTGCTGTGAGCAGACCTCCTTCAGGCTGGCCCAGAAACTACTCTAGGAAGCTCATTTAAAAGGGGAGGAAAAAAAAAATAAATCTATGTGACTTGGGAGATCTTTTTCTTTTGAGGATTTAGCTTCTCCACAAATGGTCATACTGCTCTGATGTGGTCTGAGGCCTTGGGTATATTATTCCTGTCGGCCTTCTCTGCTTCTCGCAGGCAGCAGGCTGGGCTGGCCAAAGGCCCCTTCTTTGCTGCACTCTGCCAGTACTGAGGCCCGTGATTTCTCTGAAGATGTTTCTGGGTTTTGCTTTTTTTTTCCAGGCAAATGAAACTTCATGGACCATTTCTTCCTTTTTTCCTAGAAGTAAAGACCTGCCTGCACAAGGGAGGGGGTGGGGAACAGAGAAAGTCACTTCTCAGCACCACAGAGGAAAGTGCTGACCCAGCGCGGGGCAATGGGACTCAGAGCCCGACTCCAGAACAGATGGCCGCCGCACGTGTACATTAATCACGCAGCATCCTGTGTGTCAGGTAGAACATGATTTCTAGTGATAAGTGCTCAGTATTCAGTATGAGAAATGTAGCAGTCTTACTTCCTCTCTTTCCCCCTCCTCTCTCTCTCCTGTCTCCCTCCCTCTCTCTTTTTCTCTCTTTTAACAGACATTTTTCATTTCTAGCCCAGATGCTACTATTTCTCTGTTATTTGCACTTACTGAGTTGAAATGCAACAGATGTTTGAAAAGGGTTTAAAACTAAATTCCTCATAAGGGACCATGGCAAATAAATCGGATACCTAACTTTAGAGGCTTGTTTTGCTCAGACTCTTGGCAGATTCTTTTTTTCCAAGGTGGAGAGAGGGAAGAAAAATTCTGTAATAAAATGACAATGAAAAGAAGATAATAATAATCATGAATATTTATTGACTGAGCTAGGACTTTTAGTCTCTTCAAGTGATTTTCCATCTGTTATTTTATTTGACACTCACAGCTACCCCAAGGGGGCAGGTATTATTGCTCCCAATTTGTTTATGAAGAAATTGAAACACAAATAGGATAAGGGAATTGACTAAAAATAAAACTAACCCACAGTTGAAGATAAGAGCTTGGTTAAACCATGGAATGCTAGAGCCTTTGAGTGCACACATAAAAGTTGAGGTGAATTCCTTCAGTAGATGGGATTCTCCAGCCTTTATCAACAAGAGGTTCCAGTATGTGTAGCATTACATTTTATTGGACGTTAGGCTCCCTGTTTTATTCCTAAGAGTCTCCAGGCGTATCTCAGATGTATTCACCAATGGCCTTCTTCTGCTCCCCTTTAGATATCTGAAGCCATGTGCTTCCATCTTGCTATACAGCTGAGGCCTTTGATGTGAACACTGTTCTGTGCTAGGACTTTCTAGAAGCCCAGGCCATCATCACTATCCTATACTCTTTAGACTGCACTGTGCTGGAGCCAGGATATGATTCATGCAGAATGGGATGGCCCTTCTCCCCAGCGGCCCATCTGTCTTCCAGGGTCCCCACGTGCCTTATGCTAATGGTTTTTCCCTAGAACCTGAGCTGGGTACCAAGCCCATGCTCTGGTTCATCAGTTTGTCAGTCTGATTCAGGTTCATGGAAGGCACACTACTCCACTTGCCCTTCTACTTCAGTTTCTAAATATTAAGAAACTGGAAAAGGAGTGACCAGCTTCCAGAGCAACAGAGAAGCTTAGGCACTCCTAAATGAGTCTTTGCTTGCCCCTGTTAGGTCTTTGCTGGTGGTTCTCCAGTACGGACTTAATCAGTGGACCTGCAGGAGGTATGGAAGCAAAGGGTGGCTCTCGCCCATATTCCTAGTTGGTGAGGGTGACAGGACAAATTGAATGATGTCATTCCTGGCATCTCTGTTGCAATCTCCCATGCCAGACAGCTTGTCTTATATGGCCCAGTGTCTCACCTCCTTCAGGTCTTTGCTCCAAAGTCATTTTTTCTAATGAGGCCTTTCTTAACCACTCTATTTAGAATGGCAATTTCCCCAGCCCAGGCGTGACTAAGCTACTTCTCTGCTTAATTTTTCTCCATAGCATTTGCAGAAATACACACAATACAGTATTTGTCATCTTAACCACTTCTAAGTGTATAGTTCACCAGTGTTAAGTATATTCACCTTGTTTTGCAACCAATCTGCCCAATTTTCATTGCACAAAATGGGAAGAAACTCTATTAAACACCAACCACATTAAACACTAACCTCCTTTCCCCCTTCCTCCAGCCATTGGCAACCACTATTCTACTTTCTGGCTCTATGAAATTGATGGTTCTCAGTATTTCTTATGTGTGGAATCATACAGTATTTGTCTTCTTGTGACTTGTTTATTTCATGTAGCATAGTGGCCTCAAGGTTCATCCATGTTGTACATGTGACAGAATTCCCTTCCTTTGTAAGGCTGAATGATATTCCATTGAATGCAAATACCACATTTTATGTAACCATTAATCTGTCAGTGGACATGTGGGTTGCTTCTACCTTTTGGCTATTGTGAATAGTGTTGCTATGATCATGTTTCCCTAGCATATTTCACTTTGTCATGTCCTAAATTAAATACTTGTATTTTTCTGGTCTCTTCTATTAAAATATGTTAAAAAAAACTTCTATCTATTTTGATCCCTGCTGTGATCCCAGCTCCTAGAATAGTATCAGGAACAAAGTAAGTATTACAAATATTTGCTGAATGGATTAGAAGACAGGGGAAGGGTACAGAGTTAAAAAAAAAAGTTTTTAAAGAAATCAGAGTAACCATTTGTTATTAAAATGGTCTCTAAATATAAGAGTTACATTATCTCCCTTATATTCAGGACACCTACAGACCAAGCTCCCTTTCTGTCTTTAATCCATTTTCCAAAAATGACATTAAAAGCTGGGTATACACACACACACACACACACACACACACAGCACACAGCTGGGTACACAAGATGGAATGTGGCTGCTGTTCTCATCATAGGACTGTCTCCACTCTTTTATCACAGTGGCTGATGAGGAGGGGTCATTAGCCACATTTCTTAGGACAGCAATCTAATTTTTCTTTGCTACCCCTATTCTGATGCTGCTGTGTTCCTCAAGTCAAAATCTATGTCTGAAGTCAAACTTGAAGGAAAGAGGAGGGGTAGGAGGAAATAAAGACTCTTCTCCACATTTGTGCCCTGCCTTTTTTTCATCTTCACGGAGTTTAGATCTTTAATGGCCTACATTCCAAACAGTGACAAAGCTTCAATAATGGGTATGTTTTCTTACAATAATTATCGATGAAACCAAAGACCAGCAAGGACTAGGAGTACCTTCCAAATCATCAGATACCAAACTGTCCTTAGACTAATCTGAATGTAGATAGTCAAATTCTTTGAGAATGGACCACTCAGGGTCCTTTTTATCCAAAATACAGTTTGAGTACAGTGACAACAGCCTCTTCTGAGAACTTGTTAGAAATGCAGACTCTCAGTCCTCTGCCTGGCTCTCTGAATCAGGATCTGTATTTTAACAAGATCCTCAAGAGACTCAACTGCCTTTTATCATAGTCAGTTCAGACTGCTGTGACAGAATAGCATAGACCTGGTGGCTCATAAACAACAGAAATTTATTTCTCAGTTCTGGAGACTAGAAGTCCAACATTGTTGACTTAGGATGCAACTTAGCTTCTTATTGTGTCTTTATATGGCAGAAAGAGGTCTAGAAAACAATCTGGCTTCTTACAGGGGCACTAATCCCACCGTGGGAGCCCACTCTCATGACCTAATCACCTGCTAGTACCATCTCCCAAATTGGAGGCCACACCTCCAAATACCATCACATTGAGATTAAAGTTTCAACATACAAATTCGGGGGGGGGGGCACAAACATTCAGTCCATAGCATACCCCAAAGTTTTTGAAGTATTGGCTTAGAATATCCATCATTTAAATAATACATCTTTCCCATCTTTCAGGTATATTTACCCTTAATATAATTTCAGAGACTAAACATTGGTTTCATTCCATATAAGTAATTTCTGAATTGGACTACAATAGATGTTTTGCTTTTTTCTCCGGAAAGCCAGTTTTTTTTTTTTTTTTTTTTTTAAAGATTTTATTTATTTGACAGCGAGAAACACAGCGAGAGAGGGAACACAAGCAGGGGGAGTGAGAGAGGGAGAAGCAGGCTTCCCGCCGAGCAGGGAGCCCGATGTGGGACTCGATCCCGGGTCTCCGGGATCATGACCTGAGCCGAAGGCAGTCGCCCAACCAACTGAGCCACCC